>JAQPPZ010016387.1:0-139649 GCA_028583015.1 Wollemia nobilis | reverse complement strand
TCTTCCAAGCATTGGCCCTTGCAAAAATGGAACATGTCATAAAATCATGACATTTCCTTCACTTTGCCTCTTTCTCCACTTCTTCCTCATGAAAATGGAACATGTCATGAAATCGCGACATTTCCTTCACTTTGCTTCTTTTTTACTTCTTCCTCGCGAAAATGGAACATGTCACAAAATCGTGACATTTTCTCCACTTAGTCTCTTCCAAGCATTGGCCCTCATGAAAATGGAACATGTCACAAAATCATGACATGTCATGAAATCGCGACATCAGACTTTAAAATATTTTAGGGTATAATCAAATTTGAGCGAAAGTCCGACAAGTCCGAAAATGGAACATGTCACGATATCGCGACATTTCCTACAAGTCATTGCTTCTTTGGCTTTGCCCCTCCAAAAATGGAACATGTCGTGATATCGTGACATTTCCCTCAAGCTTTTCTTCTCTATATTTTTCCTTCGTGAAAATGAGACATGTCTAAAAATGGAACATGTCGCGATATCGCGACATTTCCTTCAATCTTTTCTTCCTAGCTACAAATTTTCCAAAAATTGTAGGTTGGTTCCAATGACTTTGTCTATCTATATTTGGAATTTTTACATACTGGTGAAGGATATTCCTTACTCAGAAATTCAGAAATGATTTTAACATTTGAAAAATGAATTTTAAATTGCTCGAGAATGATCAGCTTCACATGGTGCAAAAAAATGATGAAAATTCAAAATGCTCAGAATTTGATGAAACTTTACAAGTATCTGAAATATCCCAAAGGGTATCCCAATCTGCAAAAATAACTTAAAAATTCATCATGGATTAAGAGAAAATGCATTTAGAAGTTTGCTAGGCCAGAAATAGAAACTGCTATTTCTAAATTGAAATCAATGCCATATGCAAATCTACTTGGTCACTTTGATGTAGGCAAAGTTTGAAAAAGGATGCAAGCAAAATTTGGAATTAAAATCCAAAAAACATCAAGAGGGTCCCTGCAGAATAAATGAAAATTAAACATTTTCAAAGGATGGAATTTCATTTTTGTAGTGGGGGTGTGTTGCTTCTCAACAAAAGGCGATATCTGCAAGAAAATAGTAGCACTATTTAGAATCCAGAACTCTAGTTTCAAAACAATTTAGACTACGTATCATGCTTTGCCACAAATATTTTCCAAAATGATTTAACTACTATCTATTTAGCTGTTAAAGTTTCCCAAGGACATACTAGGTTGAATCACTTAAGGAAGATTCTGATGTGCGGCTATAAGCATATAAAACTTTCTTCAAGGATGACTAGGGATTCAACTGCTCATTGTGGATTGATCAACTATTTAGATTGTGCAGGGGAAACCAAGTAGAGATTTTTTTACTAGTTTAGCCTTTTACAACCCCAACAGAGTTACTCTTTAGATTTTCACGACCCTGATTCACCACTATGAGGTGGCATTTATAGCCTGGTGAACATGTTTGAGATGTATCCTTCTGGAACCTTGGCTATGTGTAGAAAATAATGCTGGTTTTATGTTTGCTTGCCTAATTTTCACCTTCTGTCTCTTTTTTCTTTTGAAAGATACTGATAGCTGGAATGCCTTGCTCTCTTTTTTTTTTTCATTGAGCAATTGATCGACTAACTGTTTCAAACTAGGTACCAATAGCTTCCTTGGATGCTTTGATGTAATTCTATGAATTGGAGTCCCCTCTCTTGACCAAATTTTCATTCCCTGGGAGTTCTTCAGCCAAATAGTATAGTAGTTTCTTTATAATCAAAATAATTGTGGCAAGCAAGATACCAAATCCAATTATCTTTCTACTATTGTTCTAAATAACAAGTAGTTCCACTTTTTAGCTCTAGCAGACTATCTCTTAAAAAATAAAACAAAATGAAAACACACTGGGAAAATTTAAAATGTTGATTTGTGTTTTCTTTGTTTAGGCAAAAGCTCAAACAAACTGGATTAAAAGAAACTAAATAGGAGAGAAAAAGGCCACTAGTTAAAGAAAAAATTGCACAAACCTTAAAAGATAACACATAGTACTTCAAAATTTAAAAATAAAACAAAATAAAAACACACTACTTCACACTTTATTTACAATATATACATATGCACAAAGTCCTCGTGATTATTCAAATGATGTAGTGGATGGAACAGCTAAGAAATAATGCTTCATATATTGACCATTGACAGGAAGGTTCAGAAAATTACCCTCCAGGTCCTATAGACGAAACACATTATTACCTAAGATTTCGGCAATCTGGTATGGCCCTATCCATAGAGGTTGCAACTTGGTGTGTTTACCTTTCTTTTCATGGGATTTTTCCCATAGAAGCACAAGGTCTGCAAGTTTGAAGGCCTTTACTCTGGCTCTTTTATCAAACTAGTGCTTGACTATCTCTTGGTGTCGACTAAAATGCTCCAAGGCTTGAAGTCGTTCATCCTATAGATTAATTAAGTCAAATACACGAGCTTCTGCATCTGCATGATCATCAAAATAATCCAGAGCAAATTGATAAGTAGGCAATTTTAAAGAGATAGGAACGATGGGCTGGGTACCATACAACAAAGAAAATGGGGAAGTCTTAAGGGCTTCTTTATGTCTGATCCTATCAGCCCAAAGTGCATACTTCAATAGTGAGTGCCATTGTATGGGTTTGTCTACAATAGACTTCTTGATGGAATTCATCAAATTCTTATTTGTGGACTCAGCTAGCCCATTTCCTTAGGGATAATAGTTGGATGAAAATTTGATGACTATCCCCCTCTAGTATGCCCATTTTGCAAATTCGAATGACTGAAAATCTGGTCCGTTGTCGCACACAAAATTCAAAGGAACTCCAAACTTGGTTATGATGTTTGACTCTAAAAATATGATCACCTCATGGGTTGTACTCCTCATGGTGGCTGCTGCTTCAACCCATCTTGTACAATAGTCAGTGGCTGTTAAAACATACTTGTGCCCTGTTGATGAATTCGGGTTTATCACACCCATGAAGTCAAGTCCCCATTGCATAAATGGTTTTTCTATTATAACAGGTTGTAATGGTAGAGCTCGATTAACCTACTTGGATGCAAAAAATTGACACTGTTGGCAAGTTCTCACATGCTAATGTGCATCTTTAAACAATGTAGGCCAGTAATAGCCTACTCTCAATATCTTATGTGCAGTAGCAGAACCTGAGGAATGCCTTGATCCTAACTTTTCATGAAAACTAGACATTACCTCGTTCACTTCATTCTGAGAAATGCATCTTAAGAATATTCCAGCATAGTTTTCTCTATACAAGTTACCTCCTTTGAGTAGAAAATGAGAAGATTTCAACTTTAGTGCTCTTCTTTGGGTTCTATTCAGGTGAGGTGGACAAATTCCAAACCTCAGCAGATGAATGACATCTCCATACCAATCAACCACCCTAGAATCTGACTAATTAATCTTTGTCTCTAGAGGTATTTTAGCAATATGTCGAGACAAACCAAGTCCTATGATTAATTTTTTAGGTTAGATTTCTAAGTCATATTCCTGTAGTCTCATGGCCCAATTACCTCTTAACTCACCCAATTCATCCTGGCTTAATAAATATTTGACAGCTAGATCAAGAACTATAGCATGGACTTTGCTCATTAATATATAATGCCTGAATTCCTTGACTACTCTTACCAAGGCATAGGCTTGCTTATCCAAGAGAGAGTATTTTAGCTCAGCACCCTTTAAGTTGGTACTTTTGAAAGAAAACGGGTGCTCCTCTGTTTCCCTTCGTTGGGTTAAAACCGCTGCAAGTGTGTGTTTAGAAGAAAAAGAGTACAGATAAAATTCTGCACTAAATTCTAGGCTCACCAGTACTGGAGCTTGCTTGATTGTAGATTTGATCTCTTGGAATGTTGCTTTGGCTTCTGTTGTCCAGGAAATCTTAGCAGTTTCCTTCAGCATGTTATTTAGCGGTTTGACTATTTTTGCAAAACCAGAGATGAATTTTCTGACAAAATTAATTTTCCCAAAAAATGATCTTAACTCTTTCTTAGAGTTGGGAAAAGGTATCCCTGATATGGCTTCAACTCTCTCAGGATCCATGGAAATGCCATCTTTGGTGATTAAATGCCCAAGGAGTTTTCCTTCAATTACACCAAAAAAACATTTCTTTGGGTTTAGAGAAATACCAAAATCTTTGCATTTGTTGAAGATGGATTCCAAGTGTTTTACGTGGTCAAACCGAGATTTAGAGAAAACTGTCAAGTCATCTATGTAGACAATGATGCACTTACCCATAAGGCATTTGAAGGCATGATCCATTGCACATTGAAAGGTAGCTCCAATTTTTATCAATCCAAATGGCATTCTCTTGTAAGCAAAGGTTCCCCACTTAGTCGTGAAGGCAGTTTTCATCCTGTCTTCCCTTTCAACCAGTATCTGGTTGTACCTCAAAAATTCATCTAAGAAAGACATCATTTCTGAACCATTCACAATTTGTAGCACATCATCCATGGAAGGCAAAGGATAATTATCCTTTTTAGAAGCCTTGTTCAAGTTTCTAAAATCCACGCACAAGCGGATTTCCCCATTATTTTTCTTGATCGGTACTAAATTGGCTACCTAAGTAGAATGTCTGATGGGAAAAATAATGGCAGCACTCAATAATTTCTCCACCTCCTTCCTGATGAGTGATTCCAAAAAAGTGTTGACATGCCTCTGTTTCTATCGAAAGGGTTTGCAGAACTCGTTTAAAGGTATTATATGGGTGTAAACTTTTGGATCAAAAACCTTTAGGTCTTTATAACACCAAGCCATAACATCTTTAGACCTGTGAAGGAATTCAATCATATTCTTTTTAATTTTAGGGTCACAAGCTTTGGCTAACTTAAGGTGTCTGGGATCTTCTTCAGTTCCAACATTTAGTTTCTCAGTCTCACTACCTGCTACATCAGTAGAATTTCCAAAGCTCCCTCTTTGTTTAATTTGGTCAACATCAAACAGTCGCTCAAGTTCTACCATTCCTTTGGGAATTCTATTATCTTTCAACCTCATTATCCCTTTTTCATCATCAAACTGTTCCAGCATAGTATCTTTTTGACCATCATCAATTATAGCATTTTCAAATGCATTGGTATTCTATAAAAAGTCTATAATTTGTTGGTCATCAGAAAAAACTTGAAAATTGTCTACGTTATCTAGAACTGAAGGACAAGGGATTAATTCGATTAAATTTTTTTTCCATCTGAACTCCTCCAATGGCTTCAGATTTTTGGATGATGAAGCTAAGACATCTGCGAGTTAATTCTCTTCTCTCAGAATGTGAGTCAGATTAAAAGCATCAAAATCCTCCATGAGATCCCACGCTCGGTGTTTATATATTTTTAGGTAAGATGCCTTGCACTAAAATTTACCTCTAACCTGATTAGCCACCAACTCTGAGTTTGTGAAAACCTAGATATTTTTTACCTCTTTATCTAAAGAAAATTTCAATCCCAGCACTAATGCTTCATATTCTACCAAATTATTTGTGCAAGGAAACTGCAAGCGATAAGCCTTAAAATAAGTCTGATCTTTAGGTCCTTTAAGAACTGCCCCTATACCAGAACCTTGCTTAGACTTAGCTCCATCGATATGAAGCATCAAAAATTCATTATCATGATCAGGATGAGCTTTAACAAGTTTCCCTTTTTGTGCAGTTGTCAGATTATAAACCCCGATATCTACATCTACAATATTAACAGTCTCATTCTTGGCATTATACTCAGTGATCACGTGTTTATACCTAGGTTCCCTTTTGATCCTTAACTGATTTGCAACACCCTTCCAAGGTAACCACATATGTGAGAAATCAGTCGCCAAGTACCCATTCAAAGACTTCAACCAGTATCTGCTTAGAAGCATTCCGTATCCCATAGGAATATCTACCACCTGAATATCAATTTTGTGTTGTGCTCTTGGTTCAGATGCTAGCTGGATGTGTATATTTTGAATTTCACCTACCACCTTAACCTCAGTTTTATCTATTTGGATGACTCTTCTCTCGAATTTCATAAGGGTTAAACCCAACTGTTGGAAGATGGCTAGAGGCATGACATTAGCTGAAGCACCAGAATCCATATGACAATTGTGTAGATTTTTCCCAAATATACGGACAGTTAGCAAGAAAGGCAGAACTTTTTTCCTTTCTTCATACATGGCCAAGTTTGCATTTGCTATTTTCTTCCCGCTTTCTAGAGGTTTGGCATTAGGATCAGAGTATGTCTTGATCAAATTATCCCTTTGTTTAGTAATTTGAGCTAACTCATGAAGAGTGATGTTAAGCCTTGATCTTCTTCATATCCTCCACTATATTGTACCCCTTATTGAGTGGAACAAAAAACCCACTTGGTACTCTTGGATCTCCTCCCTTGGGTGGAGGTGGGTTATTATTTGGGGATGGATCTGGAGGAATATTATGGGAGTTGTCTGGAGGTGTGGATGTAGTATTAGGCTCTAGATTTTTGTTTCGAAGATTATAGTTGTCCCTTCTATACTGTTGAAAGGCTTGGACTTCATCCATAGGCATCTCCATAACATTCTTTGACTCATCTAGAAAAGTGAAAGAATCTAACACCATAGCTGCACTATGTTTGGATGAACCTGGACTATCAACATTTCTTTGATTTTCAAGAAAAACCAACTCACCATATAAAGCTTCAAAGGCATTGCAGAACTCCAAACAATCTAATTCCCTGTGCTAAGATGTTTCATGTATCCTGCACCAGTTGGGAAAAGCTAAGTCACAAATATTCACTTCATGCCCCTTGAATTTATAATCCTTATTGGGCTCATACGGTGGTCTATTGAATCTATTTTGTTGATAAGGAAATCTATTTGAGTTGTCTCCAATGGACACTTGCCTTTTGAAACTTAGAAAGTCATTTGCCAACTTCTGGACCATCTGTGAGACTTCTTCAAATCTTGTTTTATCAGAGTCTTCTCTGTACTCTATACTTGTTTAGCATGTGTTACAACCAATGGATTTCCATTCGGTGGAGTTTGGCATGATGGCAACATTATTTGATGTGGGATAGGATTCAACACAGGGGTATTTTGTGTAACAAAGGGAATTAGAGGAGTGTTCAAAGGTTGAGGTCCTAATTGTATTTCAAGAACCAAAGCTTCTCTATATGCCTCTATTAGATTACTAATATTAGCATCCCTCTTTAGGAAAATAGAGGTCACTGGATCTAGGGAATTCTTAAAAATTTCCAATGCTAGATCTGCAGTCGGCACGTAATGACCCATCAATCTACCATAAGCTTTTTGAAACTTGACATTGAAAGATCTGACGGTATCATTAATTTCTCTTTTAATACTGGATAACTGTTGATATAACACATTGGGGTCAATCACTTCCCCAAATTGTGATACAAAGACTTTCTGTAGGTCATTCCAACTTGTAATAGAATCATTAGTAAGATTCAAAAACCAGTCATATGCTCCCTCCTAGAGAGTGAATGGGAATAACCTACAAGCCACATCTTCATGCTGCACATTTAACAGCTTCAGAGCATTTTTATATGCCACTAGATGTTCCTCTACTATTCTAATTCCATCATGCTTGTAAGTCGAAAGATACTTCTCAAGATTTCTAGGCAAATCATGCGCTGCACCAGGAATATTCAAAGCAGTGGAACCCAACCAGTTTGCCATTACTACCTGATTAACTATGATATTTTGAGTTGCAGTTGGAGGAACTACAAGTGGTGATAACACTATGTTAGACAAAGACTTGGCCTTTCTGAGGCTGCTTCTCCTTGGGGTCTTGTTGGCATTTTTGCCACATTGTGTTGATTGTTGATCCGTGCTTATTTTGTCTTTTTTGCCATTACTTCCGCTAGTATGCAACTGCCAGATGGCCTTCTACAAAAGACAAAACCAGGATTAGCATTTTAAAATCATTAAATTAAACCCTAATGTTTATCACATGTTGGCTTGCTTTCTTTTGACACGTGTCGCGAAAACATGACATGTCACGAAATCGCGACATCCTCCGCACTTGCTTCCATTTTCCTTCTTGGCCGCGAAACCGTGACATGCCATGATTTCGTGACATGTCATGAAATCACGACATGTTTTTGCACTTAGCGCTTCCCTCTGAAATGCGTCACGATTTTGCGATGTCGTGATTTTGCTACGCACTTATGCCTTGGGCCGCTTCTTCGAAACGCGTCATGATTTCATGATGCACTTGTGCCTTAGGCCCCTTCTTTGGAATGCATCAAGATTTCGTGATGCACTTGTGCCTTGGGCCCCTTCTTCAGAATGTGTCATGATTTCGCGATGTCACGATTTCATGACATTGCGATTTCGTGGCGCACTTGTGCCTTGGGCCCCTTCTTCGAAACGTGTCACGATTTCACGACGTCGCGATTTCGGGATGCACTTGTGCCTTGGGCCCTTCTTCGGAACGCGTCATGATTTTGCAACGTCATGATTTTGCGACGTCGCGATTTCATGATGCACTTGTGCCTTGGGCCCCTTCTTCGGAATGTGTCACGATTTTGCAACGTCGTGATTTTGTGACGCACTTGGTGTAGAAAAAAGACAAAAACTCAAAGTGCCCAGAATTTGATGAAACTTTACAAGGATCTAAATAAGGCCAAAGGGTACCCGAATCTGCAAACGAAACTTTAGAATTCATCAGGGATTAAGAGAAAATGCATTAACATGAATTAATACATTTACATGCAAACTTTCAAAAGTTTTAAATTGAAAACAATGCCATATGCAAGCCTACTTGGATGCTTTGATGAAGGTGAATTTTGACAAAGGATGCAAGCAAAATTTGGAATTTAAAACCCAAAAAACTCAAGAGGGTCCCTGAAAAAATGCAAAGTAAAAACTTTCAAAGGATGGAACTTCATTTTTTCAGTGGGGGGGTGTTGCTTCTCAACAAGTTCACATATTCACCCAAGCATTCAATTAACAAGGAAGGGTAATTCAGTAATTTTAAGAAGAAGAAGAGGTACACATGATAGTGGCAAAAGAGCAAGGTATGAAAATCTCCAAGTCAACACACAAGTAAGTTATTCAATGCTAGACTTGAGCTACCTTTAAAATGTAATACATATGAGATATATGGAAGCGACAGATTTAATGAATATGAAGAATATATTGGCCATTTGAAGCTTACTACATTAGTGCATATCATCCTCTATATGTTTTTGAATATTTATGGGTAGAATATGTGGGTATTGTTGTTAGTTGAAGAAGTAAAAATAAAACTTATAGATCAGATTTGTGAGCATATTTGAGCTGGTTTTGTAAGAAGGTTTTGGAGCAAATTTGAGTAGGTTTTGTAAGAAGGTTTTGGAGAAGATTTGAGTAGGCTTTGTAAGTAGGTTTTGGAGTAGATTTGAGAAGGTTTTGTAAGTGGGTTTTGGAGCAAACTTGAGAAAGAGGATTGGTGTCTCCTTTGTATTAGTGTCTATAAAATTGAGCAAGGGGATTGGTGTCTCCTCTGGATTGGTGTCCATGAAATTGAGCAAGGGGATTGGTGTCTCCTATGGATTGGTATCCGTGAAATTGAGCTAGGGTATTGGGGTCACCTGTGTATTGGTATCCATAAACTTAAGCTAGGGGATTTGTGTCCACAAACTTAAGCTAGGGTATTAGTGTCTCTTGTGGATTGGTGTCCATGAACTTGAGCAAGGGGATTCATATCTCCTGTGGATTGGTATCCATGAACTTGTATAGAGGATTGGTGTCTCCTGTGTATTGGTGTCCATGAACTTGTAATAGGGGATTTATGTCTTCTGTGGGTTGGTGCCTATAAAATTTATTGAAAAAATTTATAAGCAATATTTTGCTATGATTTTCTCTCGAGAGGGTATTTCCACATAAAATATTTGTCTCTCATGTGTGTGGTGATTTGTACATTGTTTTATTATTGTATTGTTATTAATTGAAGTTATTGCTTTGGAAAGAAAAGAGAAAAGTTTTATCTTATGTTATTCACCCCACCTCTTAGTATAATCTTGTGTTCTTCAATTGGTATCAGTGTGGGTTCCTTTGTGAAACCCTAACAGCTTGAAGGAATATATTACAAGAACACACATGGCTAGCCTTGAAGGTTTTTCATAAAAAAGGACACCATTATTTTATGGGACTAACTATGCTTTCTGGAGCATAAGGATGTAGACTTATTTAATGGCACATGGCTATGATATATGGCAATCCATTGAGGATGGGTTCACACCACCTACAAATCCTCCCATAGATAGAGATGTTAAGAAACAATATGAAAAATTCCAAAGAAATGAATGCAATATTAAGTGGGTTAAGTGAAACAGATTTTGTGAAAGTCATGCAATGCACTTCAGAGAAAGAAATATGGGATAAATTACAAAGAACATATAAAGGAGATGACAAGGTTAAAATGACAAAACTTCAAACCCGTAGGAGGAAGTTTGAATACTTAAAGATGAAATATGAGTAATATATTTTCAAGTATCTACTTTGAGTTGATGAGGTTGTCAACACCATTCTTGGACTTGGAGAAAATACTGAAGACTCTAAGATTGTTAAGAAAATATTAAGTTCACTTCCCATGAGGTTTGATGCAAAGGTTTGAAAAATAGAAGATATGAAGGATCTTAAAATATTAAGCATGGACGAGTTACATGGAATTATCACAACCTATAATATGAGGACTAAAAAAGATCAAAAATCCAAATAGAAAGCAACATTTAAATTTGCAAAGAAGACAAAGAATAAGGAACTAGAATCAAGTGAAGAATCAAGCATCGAAGAAGAAGTTAAATTTGTACAAAGGAATAAGAAGGGTCCAAGAAAACATAAAGGTATGCATTCTATAAAATGTATTAATTATGGTAAACTTGGTCACTATGCATCTAATTATCCATAAGCTATAAGTAGTAGCAGTGAAGAAGAAAAATAATACAAGAAAAATAAAGAAAGAAAATTTTATCATGAAAAAAAACACGTATGGTCAAAAAAAGCATGAGAAGAAGATCTTTCAAAGACACAAGAAGATTTTCTATGTTGAGGAAGCAAGTAATTCCTCTAGTAGTGTAACCACCAAAAAGGCTCACACCCAAGGTGTCCTATTGCAATAATTGATAAAAGCATAACATGCATACAAGAGAAAGAATTTAACAACAAATGAATCAAGAAGAAATACACTTTATTCCATTATATTCAAAGTAAAAATAAAATTACAGGTACATCCCTCTTAGGGATAATCACTTTGATACAATATTACAATAGGAGTGTGTAATTGTTTTCCCTCTCAAGGGTAGGTGTGATTTCCAAGTGCCTTTCAGGATGAGACGAACTGCTCTAGGGTGGAGGTGCCCTCTTCTTCGCATTGGGGAAGGAACTTGATGGTTGGTTCTCATTTGAAATTATTCCTTGTGATCAATAAAAAACATAAAAGTGTCAAAAATATAGACAACCTCTCATGATGAGGCCCTTTTAGGAAAATTGCATAATGACACCATTAAACATGCATAATCAAGAAAACATGAAAAGTGCTTCTAAACTATGCAAACTGAATCAAGATTCATATTATAGTGTAAAGAAATGCATCTACTCTATGCATGGATCAAATATGTAAAACAAGGAATAAAAATGCATAAATAACCCATTAATTTCCTAATTGAAGCATAAATATAAAGAAACTAATCTAACCTAATTCTACGATCAGAAGTCTGCTAAAATGTATTTAAACCATGGAAACAACTAATCTAAGCTAATTAACCAGACAAAAATGAAAAGATGAAGGTGGTGATACCTCTGCTACAAACCACAGCTTTGGTGAGCGGTCTACATTGTAAACCATGGCTAAAATCCATGGTTAGCACTCTAATAGCCTTACCCTCAATTCCAAGGGCAGTGGGCTTGACCTCCTTTTCCAATTGATGTTCAAGGGTCACCTTCAGTGTCCTTCTGACAGGTTTTGTGGTTGAATCTTTGTGATGGGGCTTCGTTTACCTAGAATTGCATTTCTTGGTTCTTCTAGGTTCCTAGAACTTCAATGGCAAATTAATATTTGGGTGAATAGCAAAGTGGCCTCCTTAAATACATGAATTTAGTATGCAATTCGATAGAGCTTCGCTGCTCACTTGATCAATTAACTCTCTCTTGACAATTCGACAACGCTTCACTATTCAAATAATCTATATTCTCTCCCCATTTGGAGGGGGTATTTATAGGATGCCCTAGGACTGGGGGTGGCTTCATGGAGAACCCAAGATCAAGAAGAGGTGGTTAGGATAGTTGGAATGGAAGCCTCTAGAATATTTCATCCATTAACCACCTTCTTCTAGATCAAATGGCCATTCAAACCGATTTGGCTCGGATTGAAGGCCAACTAAACTTTAGTTAAAACTACAGGTCACAACTATGGTCTATACTGTAAACCATAGGTCTCAACTATGGTTCAACTATAAAACGTAGGTCTGGGTTGCGAGTCAAAATCATTAGGCTAAGGAGCCCAAATTGAGTGGTTAGAACCACTACTCTATCTTGGAGTTTTTCCAAGATCTTCCATATGGTCTTGTAGCATGTCCATATGAGTAGTCGCACTTGAAATGATGCATTTTAGGTGTCTACAAATGATCCTTTTGAGATACGTTGTGATATCAAACAATTTTGAGCAAAAATAGACCTCCTAAAATTATGCCAAAGGTTCTATGATTATTATTAGTCAGATCAAGATTAGATGCCCAAGGTCCTGCAGAAGGATGCACATCCTGGAATCATTGCTTCCAACTCTTTGGAGGCTTAAAATTGAAAAGCTTATGCCCTTATCATCTCATTCAGTGCAGCTATGCATTCCATAGGTATCTTCTAACCCATAGATCCGAAATGTGGAGAACAACAAGCAAAATC
This sequence comes from Wollemia nobilis, assembly GCA_028583015.1. Classification (NCBI taxonomy): domain Eukaryota; kingdom Viridiplantae; phylum Streptophyta; class Pinopsida; order Araucariales; family Araucariaceae; genus Wollemia; species Wollemia nobilis. The sequence goes on along the minus strand of JAQPPZ010016387.1, from coordinate 126,791 downwards.
ATATTTTCTATTTGCCCCAAGAAAAGGGGTAAGCTTATGATAGCTGTTAACAATGATTCACAAGGATGAATGCAATTTTGACAAGATCGAGGGATCTATGATTTCAAGGATCTTATATTGATTTTTATTATGATTTGATATTATGACTACCCCCTTAAGCGATGAGTCGATGAGAGTAATGACAATGATTAAAGCGATGATGTCACTTGACCACCATGGATGATCCGAACAAATTTAGATTTGAGCAAATTAATGTCTTGGATAGGCCTAGTTCAGCTTTTGATTCCAAATTTTAATAGTATTTGTACATTTCTATCCCATGGAGTAGTGAGGATGTAATAGATGTCTTAGAGAATCAAATTGATACAAATCCAATTAGATTTGTGTTGAATCAAATTATCGATGATTTGCTGAAAAGATGTCATAGAAGAAATGACATGCAATGCCTCGTTCTCGTGGAGCAGTCCAGCCATGAAGGTCTTCTTAGGGATTGAAAAGAAGCATATCAGATCAACGATGACCATTTTGCTCCAAATGTACTTATGGTAATTTACTCATCTTGTCAAATTGCATGGATCGCAAGTCATTGCAACCACCAAGTGTATAGGGTAAATTACTGCATACGAGGCGCATTTCGTGTTTTTAATTATTTGATTTTTTTGAATATTTTGAATTATGAATTGAGCTTATTTATTTGGTTGGGAGGTGCATCACTCCATGAAAGGATTTTCATATCGATGACCTCAGTTGAATGTACTTTACAATCTCAGCTAGATATTTAATTTTTAATTGGATCCCGGTGCTTGTTTATCACCAAATTTCTAAATTGATTTGATTTTATTGAGTTTTGATCCCCTGGGATGTATTAGTTCATCATTTTAGCCCTTACAATGGTGGTAATTTATCAAATTTCTTCCCAGTTGCAAATCACGTCTAGGGCCCGTGATTCCCATTTATAATTTTGGGAACCGCAGCTAGGGTCTACAGTCTGCGCAAAACATGAAAGGCTTATAAAAATCCCAAATTTCAAATTTCTCTCATTATTCCCTGACAATGAATTGCAAGCTAGAGATATGATAGTGACAGTTGAGAGACTGACCTACAATCTACCAAACTTTACCCGCACACCTACTCAACATGATGGCAGAGTGCGGACAAGCTTCTTCAAGCCACGATGGACGAGGCGAGAGCAAGGTAATTCAGAAACCTAAACCTTGCATCCATTACCACTAAAATGAACCCAATTAAGTAATTGGTAAATCAATCACACTAAATTTTTGGCAATGAACCTCACCTTAGGCTAGGGTAGCTTAGGATTTAATTTTTTTTATTTTTTTCATTTTTTAGTCGTGGTATCGTACATAGCAAAATATCAGTTTGAGATCACAGGTACTAGCTGTGGTTCCAAATTGGTCAATTGGGGACCACAACTACCAGCTACGATCAACATTCAAAATCCCAATGGTCAATTTTTGACCGAATGTGAACCACAGGGTTGACCCACGATTTGTAACTTTAGAAAAAAAATATAAAATTTTTAATTTTTCTAAGTTTTAAAAAGGCAATTAATGTCATTTAATGCATTTTTGCCCTTTTTGAATGATAAATTTAATTTATAGGCCTGCATGATGACATGTTTTTGTAATTTTATTAGTTTTTAACTATTTTGATGATTTTTAGGTCATTTTTAAATGTTTTTTCTTGTTTGATTTTTCTTATATTATGCTTTCTATTTCAGAGATTGACCTCTAGAGCTTGAGAGCCTAACATTCTTAAGACTCTCCATGGAGAGCTCACTCCTGGGGAGCGATAATGGTTCAGAGCTATCGACTTTCACTATGTACTAGATCTACCTACTATTAGGGTAGATCATGCCTATTTGACTATGTTTGCCCGACGTTGGAATGCACATACCAACACATTTAACCTACCTATAGGTGAAATGATAGTTACCTTGGAGGATGTCTATAGGATATTCAAAATCCCCATTTATGGTGAGGCCATCGTCTGCTCTACTTCTGGGGCTAAGGAGTCTATATTTGATGTTATATTTAGTTCCTAGAGTGAGGAGGATCAGCGCAATATTGACCATGGAGAGGTTCACATCGACTATTGGTAGGGGAATAATGTATTCTCCATGCACGAGGTCGTATTCATGCACCTGGTGGTGCAGGTTGTGCTTCCAGACTCCTCAAGCATGAGGATTCCCTAAAAACTTCTAGATATTATCAGGAGAGTGGTTACAACATCATCCATCAACCATTACAACTGGACTGGGGAAGCACCCTACTCTTATAGCTATATCGATAGCTCTACCAGATTACTAACCAAAGCCACCAGGGGATCAGCTATAGTCTACTTCTTTAGATTTGGGGTTAGTAGCACATCAAGATAGAGAATCCTAGGGATTTTCTACTGTACATTATAGAGGTCGACGATGTCCATCAGTGCTATGCTACCTGATGGCCTTATAAGGAGGAGGGATTCTAGAGCAAGACCCATACTGGCGACGTCCAACATTTATACTGCATGGTTTTTAAGACTCAAGCCAGTTGATATCAAGTGGTGACCCTACATGGAGTGCCCTAATTGACCTGAGGCCGATGAGTGTCTTTGATAGGCTCGCTAGGATAGATGGCTACTCAGTTGGAAGGCTGAGATTAGAGAGTACCAATTTTATTCTCACATCCTGTGATATTTTGGCCTAGTGTAAGACATTCCAGATATCCCCTTCATCTATAGGTGCTTGGCTCTACAGACACATCTTCCATGAATCCAACCTCCAGCTCTAGGGGATGATCCAAATGATTTAAAGGATACTAGAGTTGACCATGCTGTTACCACTCCAGGATATGATTGATAGTGGTTGATGCTACAATGGCATGGATCAGGGCCTCTGAGCAGAGTTGACAATCAGGTAGAGGTAGCGGTGGATCTTGAAAAGCATAGGGTGCACCAGCAGACAAAGGGTGGATGGGGTACAGAGGCCACCACTAAGGAGGATCTTGTGGATGACCCAGATGATGAGGCTCTAGAGGAGGATGAGGTTCCTCTTGACAGTGCAAAGGGGCTACTCTTAGCTCAGGTTGCTAACTCTCAAAGTTAGCTTGGTAGATATCAAACTCAGTAGTGTGAGTGAGACACTACTATTTCCACTCTAGAGGTGAATCTAGCTAATTGAGATAGGTAGCTAGCTAAGGCATAGGAGGAGATAACTAGTCTCATAGAGTGAGCTACAACAACAAAGGCTTGAGTCCAGAAGCTCACTAGCACCTATGATGTGGCACTGACACAACAGGTGAGGTAGTTGTAGAGGGATATTTTGAGGCTACAGAGGGGAGACCCTCTATCCTCTCAGATTGTAATGGGACCACCGACCGCTCCACTAGTCATAGGTGTAGATTTTATGGTAGAGATCAGATGGCTCACTTCACTCATGGAGGAGATAAATGATCGATTGGATGTGAAGGAAGCTCGCATCTCTTAGCTATAGGGCTTCATCAAGCTGAAGGGCTTATAGGTTCTCAAGGATAGGTAGGTTATAGGGTCACAAAAGACCAAGACCAGGCCTACAAGGTAGTCCTCAATGAGTTCCAACCACCAAACTCATAGGACCGAGTGGACTCACTGATCTTCTAGTACACATGGATTTAGCTCTCATAGGAACCACAGGGATACCGAGGGTGATTAACAGGCTGGGGGCATAGGCCCTCCTTAGTAAACATTTTTTATATATGTATTGTACCATTTTTGAGTGTAAGGTCGAGGACCTACACAGTTGTAGCCTACGAGCATTTTTGTACTCTTGATGTACTCTGAGACATATTTATATATGATATGACTAATCATTTTATGGATCATTATTGTGTACTCCTTTATTTTTGATTTTATGTTTATGTGATGCACATGGATGCAATGCTTATGTTATGATGATGCTATATGATGTGATGTATAGATGACATGCACTATATAGCTATTTAATTTATGATGATGATTATATGTAGTGATCTAGATGCTTAGATGTGCTTTTTATGTTGGATGCATATGGATGCGATGATCGTTTCTTAACGCATATTTGATATTGCTTTATTGTATGCATTAATGTATGTAATGATTTATTTACATGATGCTAATCTAATGTAAATGAACCTGTATGCTTTAATCACCTAAAACATAAGGAATAAATGCAGATATGTTTATCAATCTAATGGATGACACCATAGAATATATAAAAATCATGAATGTAATTGAAAATCCTTAAGATAATAATTTAATCAATTAATCACCCATATATGCAATGTAATGAAATGCTATGTTATGATGCGAATGATATAATGTGTCATTTGATTTTCTTTTGCAAAATTGAAAAATATGCATGATATAGTCAGTGGCCATCTAAATATTATTTCTAATATCCATCCGGTATCTATCCTATATGTTGATTGTGCTTTATATAATGATGTATCATGGCTTCGATACTTTGCATTTTGATGATTTGCAATGACTTTTACCATTTAATGGTTTATGCTTTTAGCATTTATCTTTTTAGAGAGATTTTTAGGTTTTCCATGAGACTCAAACACGCTAATAGACTTATCAAAAGTTGCATACTAACCACACTAGACTTCTGAGATAAAATGCTTTTGCTAGGATAGGCCCTAACTGTTCATTATCCCTGTGTGTGAAAATTATTGTTTTAAGATAAGACACGAGCGTTCCCAAATGTTAGGCTGGATTCTTTTAAACCATTGCTAAGATAGGGGTTCCACAAATATCTTATCCAATCTCAATTTTAGATTTTAGTTGGACTAAGCCACTAGGCAATGCAGGAAACTTGAATCTAGCTCTTCCACATTCAAACATTGGTCTTGTTCATAAGTGAGGTGCTAATGCATTAGACATATCATCATGCGTAAGGTACAATAGTGCTGACAATTCCAAGGATTCAAGCTCATTCCTTTCTGTCCATCAATTTTTATAATACTTGCTCATATGTAGTGAAGCAAGGGAGTCGATTCCATCTTCTTTATGGACTGTCTTTGGATCTTCATTTGATCTCTTCAAATTGGATTTTGGATCTTCATTTGATCTCTGCTCAAATTTTTGATTTATGATATTCATTTGATCTTCACTTTGAACTTTGATTTAAGCCTATTTTTTGATCTTCACTCGACCTTCACTTTGGACTTTGATTTAAGCCTGTTTTTTGATATTCACTTGATCTTTACTTTTTGGCATTTACATTTGATAATTTTCTTCAAAAAAATTCATTTTGGAGGATTTACTTGGGAACACTGTTTCTGGTATATCGATTGAGAATATTGATCTTATGATATCAATATGGGATATCTCTCTGGGGAGTCGATCTATGATATAAATCTAGGGTATCAATCATGAGGATTGATGTGGGATATTACTATGGGATATTGCTCATTTTATCGTAAGCAAGGGATTTTGAATAGGGAACTAACCTATCCTTTTTCTAACTGCAAATATTTCCCATACTATACGCATAGAGGGATAAGCAATAATAACTCTTTTTGCTTTAGGATACCCGATCCTACTTTGCGGCTTTCATCTTCCCCTAGTACATATTAGGATTGCTTAAATTTGTTGATTAGTGATAGGCTTCTGATATGCTAAGGGCTATACTAACTAAAACTTAGCTACAAAAGCAAAGTAAGCTTTCTACCAACTCTTGATAAGACCACTAGGTATGGCTGAGTGACCGAAAAACCCTAGTATATCTCCATAGCAACATTATAGGTTGTGTTGAAAAACACAATTAATCACATGAATGATGGATCATGATGAAGAACACAAGCTTATACTAAAATGGGGGGTGAACAGTATAAGACCTCTTTTTACTTTTTTCTTTATACCTCAAAACAGTAAAGCAATATACCCAAAGCAATATCAAAGCAATGCACAATATCATCCACAAAGTGACACCAATTTTAACGTGGTTCACCCAAAATGGTTGGGCTACGTCCACAAAAATTTTCTCTAAAAGTTATCTCAAAGTTCTTTGGGAATCCTTCCCAATTACAATGTTTATGAGCCTCAACCCAAAGGAGATACCTTCCCCCAATCAGAATTTATGAGCCTCTTCTCAAAGGAGATACCTTTCCCTCTGCTCTAGAAATGATCCCTCAGAAGATCAACTACCTCTACCTCTTGCCAGCACGTGGAACTCCTTTCCACCAAAGACCTCCTGTCCTCAATGCTTAGGCTAAGAGACCTCTGCATTCTATGATCATGTCCATAGTAGCTCAGCAACCTGTACCAAACATAGTCAGTTGGTCTAGTACAAGTCTTCCTCTATCTGTCAGATCTGTCCAATGCTTAAGCTTGAAAAAATTAATCCTCTGCACATAAGCCTTCTCAAAGACTTGCCAAATCTGTCCTCAGGTTCTTCTCAAAGAACCAGTGCACCTCTATCCTCAAGTTCTATGATAGAACTATCAAACTCAGCTCATAAGTTCTCTGCTAGGACCTGTCCAAATCAGCTCACAAGTCCCCACCGGAACCTGTCCAAAACTGCTCACAAGTCCCCACCAAAACCTGTCCAAGACTGCTCACAAGTCCCCACCAGAACCTGTCCAAAACTCAGCAAGCTCACCAAGAAAAAAAAAACTTTCTTAATAGGAAATCACAAGGTGAATTTTTAGAGACCCAATATGATTTTTCAAACTCATAGAAGCATAAAGAGAATTGTTAGAGACTCAATATGTTCTATACTCAACTCCCAATCTCAAAACTCAACTCAAATCAACTCAGCTCAAACTCAATCTCAAATCTAAAAACTCAACTCAATATCTAAAATGGATAGGATAGACTTTCTTTCAAGAACATGAAACCCCAACAATTTCCAACTATGCAAAGAATCACATAACAATGATACTCATGTTATTTTCACCATCAATTAGGGCTTCAACAACAATACTCATCAAACAAGGTTCAATCAACACCATTCAACTCCAAACACAACCTTGAAGCATTTCACAATCAACATTAGAAAAGGAAACAAGTAGAAGTCCTTTTCTCTCCAATATTGTTTGAAAAAAAATCATCCACCAACTCAAATAAATAAGAGTGCACACAACTTTTCAAATCATCAACAAAGGAGTAAGCCCAACACTTTAACCAAGTAAAGAATAGCTTGATTATTACCAATTTAATGAAAGCAAATGTCAATCTCAAAGCTGCCCACTTAAGGTTTCACAACTTCACACAAGAAGAAATTTTAACCTTAAAACATCATGCTTTCATTTCCATAATCAACCAAAAGCACTCTCAACATTACAAGAAAAAATTATCCCTTATACACCTTATTTCTCCCTTATAGTCTTATCAAAAATAAAATTTATTTCTCATAAGAATGCAATAAGATATTTAAAACAACACCTTCAAAAGAATATTTTATCAAAATAAAACAAGCTTTAAACTCCTTATAACTCCTAAGCTATTTTTCCCTCTAATAAACTTCCTCCATCCGCAAAATACACTTAGAAAAAATTAATTTCAAAAATACCTTGGCCAACATCAAAAATCATGCTATGGAGAAATTGCGCACAAATTATAACACCACCTGCTACGTCCACTTCATGATGAAAAACCCTTTTGCGTTATTCGAATGTAGAACCTCTCGTTCGGGTAGCGTGCCAACAACCTAGCCGCTACCGATGCGCCAAAGGTGCCCGGTGAGGTTTAAACCTCACGTTGTTAGCCTTGTTCCTTCTACGCCAGGGATTAAATAAAACAACAGTGGCTCCCTTTATTTTGATGTGAACATGAATATGAAAACCTTACGACGGATTTACAACAAACGATGAGGACATAGTCAAACAAGAAATCCGAATAGCGGATCACGAAATCACAGCGAGGAAGAAATCGAACAACAGATCATGAATTCACAATGAGCAACTCTTTTCAAAATGTGGATGGGATGATTCTTGATTTTCATCAAGGGAGATTTATATGCATTTTTACCATAAGCTCTTGACATCAACGAGGAGTTTAACACGTCGACGGAGGTCTTGGCTAGCACCCACAATCTTAAAACATAGTGCCATGGGTTAGGAGAACCCATTGCAAACAATAATTTAATATTTATTTAAAAATAATTAAAGGGAACCTTAACAAGGTTTTTAATTATTTAAATAAATACTTCCTCTTGGACCCAAATGCATTAAACTAATGCATCCACCTTAATCTTTAAACTTGCCAACTTGGGGTTTACAAAAGACCTTTGAAACTGTCATGCTGGAACCTCCAAGAAACCTTTTATTAAAGCAAAACTTTTGACATCAAACAAATTCCTTCAAGAGCTTCTTGACATCAATGAAAACTTATACACATGATCAAGGGCAATGTACCCAATGTACCCAAAATTTCCAACAATCTCCCCCTTTGTCATTGATGGCAAACCTTTACTGAAAACACTTCTCAAGAGCCAAAACTGAAACCAACTGTGCTAACAACTGACCAACTATGCCCACAACTGAGAATCTTCCTTTGAAGTTTTGCTCCCCCTGACTTGAAGCTCTCCCCCTTACTCATATCTCTCCCCCTTTGTCATCAATGGCAAAGGGTCACCTTTGGGGCTCGGGACTAAGAATGAGCCTCTTAGCTTAGTCCCTCCCTCGCCTCCTGATGAGGTGATTAATTTTTGGGTGGGAGTAAAACTCCCATTAGGCACTGATCATCATCAGTGTCTATAAATTCCTTGTCGGGACTTCTCTTGAACTCTTTGTCCATATTCCTGTTCTTGTCACTATTCTTGTTCTTGTTCTCATCCCTGTTCTTGTCCATGCCTTGATCCTTGGACCTGATCATGCCATTGTTCCTATTCCTATATTCTAGAAATTTAGCTCTGCACTGTCTGGATATGTGACCTTCATTGTTGCACTTAAAACACCTAACAAAGTTGTTTCTCTGAGGTAAACCTAATCTTTGAATCCACCTGTTCTGACCAAACCTGTTCTGACCAAACCTATTCTGACCAAACCTTTTTTGATCAAACCTATTCTTGTTATTTACCTTGCAATAGACTGCCTTGTGCCCAAACTATTTACAAGAGTAGCAATACCCTTGAAAGTAACTAGCACTTCTGAAACTATCATTTACCTTCTTCACTTGAGCCATGCAATGTGAAGCCATGTGACCAAACCTATGACAAGAAAAACATCTGCCTTGAAACTTTCCTTTATTTGACCTCTTGGGTCTTGAATACTTCTTCTCATTCTGAATTTTGTTTTCTGTTTCTGTGCATCTATCATTCAAGGACTCCTTTTCTGAAATACTTTCCTCATCAGAACTCTCTTCCTTTTGGAGTCTCTTACTAGACTCTCCAACTTGTTCCTTGTGTGGCTTAACAAAACCAAGGCCTGTTTTATCTGTTGTCTTTCTTTGACCTTTGATGAGTGACTTAACATTTTTGGAGCTATCTTGAAACCTGTAAAGCTTATCCTTGTACTCTTTAGTTTCCTCTTTCAAAGAAGCCATTTTCTGTTCCAACTCGCTATACTCAAGAACCTTAGACTCTAACTCATCCTTGAGTTCTTGTGTCTTAGCTATAGAGAAGTCAAGACTTTCTATAAGCTCATCTCTTTCCATGCAACATTCATCTAACTTATCCTTGAGTCTAGCATTCTTCTTTCTTTCCTTTTTCAAAGCACTAAGAGCACTAATAAGTTCACCTTCAAGATCTGCTTCACCTTCCTCTATATTTTCCTCTATTTGTTTGCTTTTTGAATCATCAAAGCCTTTTTCAGATTTCTTATCACTAGAGGTGCTACCCTTTTCAAAAACCATACATGCATATTCCTTATAGTTTTCTGAAGCATCCTCATACATACTAGAAACCAAATCATTATTTGTGCAATCATCCTCAAGGTGACCAAAGTTTCCACATCTAAGACATTTCATGATAATGAATCTATGTTTCGGTTCTTCCTCTTTTTTTGATATGAACAACATCTCATTTTCATCATCAGTTGAAGAACTTTCACTATCACTACTAGAACACTTACTTTCTTTGTCTAGGTAGAAACTCTTCTTGTGTTGTTCAAACATACCTTTGAAGTGTCTCAACTTGGCCTTTCTGACATTTGTATCACCTGTATGAACCACCTTCAACTGTTTCCACATTTCACTAGTTGTCTTGCAGTGAATCACCTTGGTGAGATCCGCTTCTGTAAGCCTTTCAGGATTTCATTCATTGCCTTTGAATTTTTGTGATGTAGGAGCATTTCTTCCTCAGTAATAGGACCATGTACAGGAATAGTGTACTCATCTTCAATCACTTCTCAAACCTCATTACCAAGTGCCATTAGATGAACCTTCATCCTTGCACTCCAAAGACCAAAATCTGACCCATCAAGAATAGGTGCTGCATTGCCACTTGAATGATCCATTGTGTTCTTTACTAGATTTTCCTTCAAGTTGTTAAACTTTACGAAGGCACCGAATCTGATACCAATTGAAGAACACAAGCTTATACTGAGAGGGGGGGGTGAACAGTATAAGACCTCTTTTTACTTTTTCCTTTATATCTCAAAACAATAAAGCAATATACCCAAAGCAATATCAAAGCAATGCACAATATCATCCACAAAGTGACACCAATTTTAACGTGGTTCACCCAAAATGGCTGGGCTATGTCCAAAAAACTTTTCTCTAAAAGTTATCTCAAAGTTCTTTGGGAATCCTTCCCAATTACAATGTTTATGAGCCTCAACCCAAAGGAGATACCTTCCCCCAATCAGAATTTATGAGCCTCTTCTCAAAGGAGATACCTTTCCCTCTGCTCTAGAAATGATCCCTCAGAAGATCAACTACCTCTACCTCTTGCCAGCACGTGGAACTCCTTTCCACCAAAGACCTCCTGTCCTCAATGCTTAGGCTAAGAGACCTCTGCCTTCTATGATCATGTCCATAGTAGCTCAGCAACCTGTACCAAACATAGTCAGTTGGTCTAGTACAAGTCTTCCTCTATCCGTCGGATCTCGTCCAATGCTTAAGCTTGAAAAAATTAATCCTCTCGCACATAAGCCTTCTCAAAGACTTGCCAAATCTGTCCTCGGGTTCTTCTCAAAGAACCAGTGCACCTCTATCCTCAAGTTCTATGATAGAACTATCAAACTCAGCTCATAAGTTCTCTGCTAGGACCTGTCCAAATCAGCTCACAAGTCCCCACCGGAACCTGTCCAAAACTGCTCACAAGTCCCCACCAAAACCTGTCCAAGACTGCTCACAAGTCCCCACCAGAACCTGTCCAAAACTCAGCAAGCTCACCAAGAAAAAAAAAACTTTCTTAATAGGAAATCACAAGGTGAATTGTTAGAGACCCGATGTGATTTTTCAAACTCATAGAAGCATAAAGAGAATTGTTAGAGACTCAATATGTTCTATACTCAAATCCCAATCTCAAAACTCAACTCAAATCGACTCAGCTCAAAATCAATCTCAAATCTAAAAACTCAACTCAATATCTGAAATGGATAGGATAGACTTTCTTTCAAGAACATGAAATCCCAACAATTTCCAACTATGCAAAGAATAACATAACAATGATACTCATGTTCTTTTCACCATCAATTAGGGCTTCAACAACAATGCTCATCAAACAAGGTTTAGTCAACCAACACCATTCAACTCAACATCAACCTTGAAGCATTCAACCAATCATCACAAGAAAAGGAAACAAGTAGAACTCATTTTCTCTCCAATATTGTTTGAAAAAAAAGCATCCACCAACTCAAATCAACAAGAGTGCACACAACTTTTCAAATCATCAACAAAGGAGTAAGCCCAACACTTTAACCAAGTAAAGAATATCTTGATTAGTACCAATTTAATGAAAGCAAATGTCAATCTCAAAGCTGCCCACTTAAGGTTTCACAACTTCACACAAGAAGAAATTTTAACCTTAAAACATCATGCTTTCATTTCCATAATCAACCAAAAGCACTCTCAACATTACAAGAAAAATTTATCCCTTATACACCTTATTTCTCCCTTATAGTCTTATCAAAAATAAAATTTATTTCTCATAAGAATGCGATAAGATATTTCAAAAAACACCTTCAAAAGAATATTTTATCAAAATAAAACAAGCTTTAAACTCCTTATAACTCCTAAGTTGTTTTTCCCTCTAATAAACTTCCTCCATCCGCAAAATACACTTAGCAAAAATTAATTTCGAAAATACCTTGGCCAACATCAAAAATCATGCTATGGAGAAATTGCGCACGAATTCTAACACCACCCACTATGTCCACTTCACGATGAAAAACCTTTTCACGTTATTCAAACGCAAAACCTCTCGTTTGGGTACCACGCCAATAGCCTAGCCGCTACCGGTGCGCCAAAGGCGCCCAGTGAGGTTTAAACCTCACACTGTTAGCCTTGTTCCTTCTATGCCAAGGATTAAATAAAACAACAGTGCCTCCCTTTCTTCTAATATGAACATGAAGACAAAAACCTTACGATGGATTTATGACAAACGGTGAGGACATAGTCAAACAAGAAATCCGAACAACGGATTATGAAATCACAGTGAGGAAGAAATCGAACAACAGATCACAAATTCATAGTGAGCAACTCTTTTCAAAATGTAGATGGGATGATTCTTGATTTTCATAGAGGGAGATTTATATGCATTTTTACCATAAGCTCTTGATGTTGACGAGGAGTTTAACACGTCGACGGAGGTCTTGGCTAGCGCCCACAATCTTAAAACATAGCGCCATGGGTTAGGAGAACCCATTGCAAACAATAATTTAATATTTATTTAAAAATAATTAAAGGGAACCTTAAAAAGGTTTTTAATTATTTAAATAAATACTTCCTCCTGGACCCAAATGCATTAAACTAATGCATCCACCTGTAATATTTAAACTTGCCAACTTGGGGTTTACAAAAGACCTTTGAAACTGTCATGCCGGAACCTCCAAGAAACCTTTTATTAAAGCAAAACTTTTGACATCAAACAAATTCCTTCAAGAGCTTCTTGACATCAATGACAACTTATACACATGATCAAGGGCAATGTACCCAATTTACCCAAAATTGCCAACACATGATAAATGCAAAGATGCATGATTTGAACACAAACATGGTGTCATTTGTAATATTGACAAACATAATGCCTTTTATTATGGAATGCAATAGATGACGAATGCGTAAATGTAATGCAGTAATGCAGTGAATGCAAGTGTAAATGCAAACTCACCATGCAGAAATTCAAATGCGAAATGCAAATGTTTTTGGGTTTTATGCTTTATCAATTTTTTTTTTGGATTTTATTGATTTTATAATTTTTATGAGTTTTGAGCCTTATATCTGACCAAACGATGAATACATGCCTTAACATTTGCTTGACCAAGTGATTCTTAAGAACCCTTGGAGCTTTTTAGGATGACCGAGCGATTTTAAGCAAACCCTCAGAGCTTTTGGGTTTGACCAAAGGGCTTATAAACAACTTTGGATCTTTTTGGTTGACCAAACTACTTATGAGCATGTTTGGAGCCTTTTAGGGTGACCGAGCAATTTTAAGCAAACACTCAATGCTTTTGACTAACATGACCAAGCAATTTTGAGAACCCTTAGAGACTTTTGGGATGACCGAGTGGTTTTCAAAACAACCCTCAGAGTTTTTTGAGGTTGACCAAAGGGATTATGGGTACCTTTGGGGCCTTTTGGGATGACCAAGCGATTTTAAAAATCCTTAGAGCCTTTGGGGTTGACCAAGCAATTTTTTAGAAACTCTTGGTGCCTTTTGGGTTTGACCAAAGGACTTACAGATGCCTTTGGAGCTTTTTAGGATGACCGAGCGATTATAAGCAAACCCTCGAGGCTTTTAACTGACACAACCAAGCAGTTTCAAGAACCCTTGGAGCCTTTGAGGTTGACCAAGTAGTTTTTCAAAAACTCTTGTTGCCTTTTGGGTTAACTAAAGGGCTTACAAATGCCTTTGGAGCTTTTTGATTGGCTAAACCACTAATGAGAGTTTTTGGAGCTTTTTAGGATTATCGAGAGATTATAAGAAAACCATCGAGGCTTTTAATTGATACGACTGAGAAATTTTAGGAACCCTTAGAGCCTTTGTTACTATGCTCTTCAAGCATAAAATTCCTTAATATGAATGATGTTGAGAGGCTCAGGATCTTCAACACCCCTAGCGACGTTAGGCGATAGGTACCCAGACCAATATATTTAGATATGATGTAGGGTCCTAGCCATTTAGCCATGAATTTGTCTCGCATATCTGGCGGTAAATTAGAGTTTTTATGGTTTTCTTTCAAGAAAAGATCCCAAAATTCAAAGTCTCTCTGGTGGACTTTGATATCTTAAGCTCATTTTAGTCGCTCCTGATAAAAACGAAGATGCTCCAGGGAATTCACGTGACATTCATCAAGTAGTGTCAGTTGATCTAGTCGAGCCTGCCGCATAATGTCATCATCGATGAACTCTTTCAATGCAACACACAACATTGGAATTTCTAATTCCAAGGACATAATGGCCTCAACACCATATACTAGTGAGAACGATGTTGCCCCAGTGGGCATCCGAATACTAGTCTTGTAAGCCCATAATGCAAAGGGTAGCTGGATATGCTAGTATTTGTGGTTTTCTTGTATCATCTTTTTCAAGATGGCCACCACTATATTATTTGAAGCCTCAGCCTGCCTGTTCACTTATGAATAGTATGGAGTTGCAAAACTATGTTTGATTCTATATTTAGATGTCAAAGCTCTCATAGTTTTGTTCTTGAAAGAAATTCCATTATCCGATATTATTTTGGAGGGAATACTAGAATGACTTATGATATGCTCAAGTATAAACTCTGCTATACGAGCTCCAGTTGTCATTGTTAAGGGTATTGCTTCCACTCACTTTGTAAAATACTCAGTAGCCATGATTATGAATGTATATCGACTTGATGACAAAGGAGAGATCTTTCCTATAAGATCTAATCCCCACTAAGCAAATGGCCAAGCTGCTTGAATGGGCTGTAAGGCCTATGATGGCAAGTGCATAATATTAGCATGATGTTGACATTTAACACATTTCTTGACATACGCATTACACTCCTCCATAGTGTGCCAATACTAGCCCATTCAAAGGATGCACTTGACGATGGCCATATCGCTCAAATGGCCATCGCATGTAACGTCATGGGCTTGTGAAGTCACCCATGATGCCTCTTAGGGCTCTAAGAAATGAAGGAGAACTCCATCGTAGCCTTTTTGGTAGAAGATATCTCCTATTAAGACATATTTGGCTATGTTCTATTTAAATGTGTGCTTCACAGCACACAACAATCCCTCTGGGATTATACTAAGCTTTAGGAAGTCTTTAATTTGTGACATCAAATTTTGATAAATCTTAGCTTTGATTGCTAAAACAATTTTCTCCCGCTATGTATTTACCTTTGCAAATGTAGACTCAGAAACAACCCTGTGGTGAATGGTAGTACCACTCCCCATAGGATTTTGAGAGGTTAATGACCACCAGGGTGCCTTCTTAAGAAAGTATTTAGCTTTGCAAAACCATTCAGATCTTGGTTCTACACTGATCATGTTGACTGATTCTTTGTTATCATAGACTGCATGCTCTCCTGCTAGATGCGAGAGCATATTGAGATGGATGGTAGTGAAATCAGCAGACATATTTTGAGGGATTAAGGATCCCAAAGATGCCATGGTGTCTACAAATCTATTTGATGATTGAGGGATTGCCTTGATGTCATACCATTAAAATTTTTCCAAATATGTGTCAACTAGATCTTTATTTGCTTTTAGCATAAGACATCGACACTAAAAAATCCCCTTGACTTTATTTACTATGAGCAAGGAGTCACCAAAGATGTTCAATCTCTTAATATTCATGGCAACGACTATATGGAGGTCTAGTAGTAGGGCTTCATACTCAGTATTGTTGTTGGTGCATGGAAAATCCAACTTGAATGATAATGGCATTGGAGCTCCTTATGACATGAAGAACACTATTCTGACACCACATCCTTGTTCGCACTTTGAATCGTCAAATAACAGAGTCATATCAGCATTGTTCTCTGGTTCTTCAAGTTTGGGAGCTTCAGATATGAAAAATACTACATCATCCGAAATCTCGATTGTTAGCGGCCTACTATTTGACAGCGGTGCCTTAGCTAATTGTGAAGATGTAAATTTTACTACATCACCTTAAGGGCATTCATTGCAATGCATAACAATATTGAAGCATTCAAAGGAAAATAACACATAAAATTATAATATTATAAAAGTGAAGCAAATGTATATTCAAATGATGGATTTCTCCTTCTATTAAATCACTTTATAACTCCAAATACAAGATTACAAATATCCCCTTGAGGGTTTTCACAAATTGATAAAAATTCCATTACAATGTTCAAGGGATCTAGTCCCTTGAGAGAGGCCTCAAAGCGATGTAAACTATTTGTTGTTTGGTGTAAATATCGCATCTCACGAATGAGAGATATCCTTCAACCTATTCTTCTGGTATTATTAGCTCCTTCCTCCTACATAGAATACCTACACCTACACACAAAAGGCTAAAAATAGGATTAGTAGCACCTGTTTCCTAGAATGAAGAAAACATAGAAAACATAGTAAAAGGTGCGAATGCTACAACCAAAAAAAGTGATCTACATATGTAAACATTGATCTACATGAAGCATAAATATATTATAAGATAATCTAAACACAAATACATGGATTTGAAAGCAAGTTATAGGGTGAACCTATGCAAAACTACTGGCTGCCCCGGGGTGAGCCATGTAAACCTGCAACATTGGGGACTCCAAATCCCAAACCAAAACTCCTCCAAATGACCTCAAATTTGGAAAAAATGGTCATATAGACATCCTAAAGAGGTATATGGATGAATTTATCCAAAATTATCTACTATTTTTGGACCATCCCTATGAGTGCCATGGGCTGACTGCTAGTCGTCCCCAAGTGGGACAGTTACAAAACTGCCTTAGTTTTGTCTCCTATGGCCTTGGGAATTGGTCCAAAATAGGGTGAGGGTGTTGTTGACAGATGGGGCCAAAATTTTCTTCAATTTTTCTAGTTTTGGGTTCAACGGATCGAGCCTAGTTGCCCCTGAAATCACCTTCTAAGCAAGGGGAGTTTCAAGGCCAAGGCGAGGTGAGTGTTTTGCAAAAATCTTGGGTATGAGTGGAGGTATAATTTGGTAGCACTTCATTGCTCCAAATGCTATATTCCTCTCTTTTTTGGAATGAGGTTTTAGGCCTCATTTTATAGCCCAAAAGGGCATCTAGGGCCAAATGACATCTTTGCCATGCGAGGCAAGTGATGCCACTTGTCCTAATTACGTCATTTGATTGACGAGGGGAAGGTTACCCCTTTGGGGCTCCCAATATACTGCCCTACGATACATTAGTAGGTACCCAATCAATATTGGGTGATTATATGTGCTTATGGCAGTCTTGTATTGCCATTTAGCACGTCCTTTAACTTTTTCAAGGGTCTAGTTAGGGGCCATCCCACCTAGGGATGGTTGTTGATGGCCATCTCTGGGTGGGACGGTCACAAAATGTGGCCATCACTAGGTGGGACGGTCACCACTAGGGGCCCCAAAACTGCCCCACACTACCAGGAACCCTCCAAAATGAGTTTTGGAAGCATTTTTCTAGCCTAGAAGGGTGCCTAATAAGGCCATATGTTGTTGATAAGAGGGCATATGTAATGCACTAATAGTATTATCTGATTTACGTGATTTAGGTGTCTAAAAATTGATCTACTATGACCTATCCCTTAATAGAATTTTGGCTTATGAATTCTATATTGAACTCTGTCAATAGCATGATCCAATTCATAGTACGTGTATTGTGATAAGTCTTACTCATCATGTACTACAAAGGATTCTGTTTGGATATAACATACGTCATATGAATTAACATGTAGTGCTGCAATTTCTTTGTAGCGAACACTACTGCTAAACACAATTTTTCCACATATGCATACTTGAGCTCATAGCTCACCAAGGTTCGACTAATATAATATATGGCTTTTTCTTTGTCTTGCATGTTATTTTGGGCTAACATGGTTCCTAGTGCAAAGTAAGTTGCTGATATATAGTAGAAAAGGCACCTATGGCCTTGGTGGAGCTAGCATTGGCGACGCCACTAGGTATTGCTTTATCTCAACAAAGGCTACCTTGTAGTCCTCATCCTAGTTGAATGGGACCCCCTTATGTAGCAATCGATTCATGGGTTGACATTTATCCGATATTTGGGTGATAAATCACTTTATCAAGGCTACCTTGCCCTGAAGGCTCCTTAATTCATCAATATTTGTGGGAGGACATATTTTTGAAATGGCCTTGACCTTCACTGGGTCTCCTTCGATGACTCTCTTGGAGACAATGAACCCTAGTAATTTTCTAGAAGTTATGCCAAATACACACTTCTTAGGATTCAACTTGATATTGTACTCTATTAGGAGATCGAAGACTTCCCTTAAGACCTCTACATGCTCTTCTCACAACAATGACTTGGCTAACAAGTCATCGATATAATGTTCAAGAATTTTGTGCATATAGTCAAGAAAAATGTATGTCATGGCCTGTTGATATGTGGCACTAGCGTTTTTGAGGCTGAATGGCATAAATTTATAGCAAAATGTTCCTCATGGTGTTATAAATGCGATTTTATGCTGGTCTTCAGGTTTAATCTGAATTTGATTATAACCAGAAAAACCATCCATTAAGAAGAGCATTTTGTGACCTATAATTGCATCTACGAGAGCATCAATATTGGGCAACAAAAATGAATATTTAGGTGTTGCTTTTTTTAGGTCTCTGAAATCTATGCAAATACATATTCTTCCATCGGGTTTTCCCATGGGTACCATATTGGACACCCATTATGGATAATCGATGGAGATCACAAATTCCACATCCAACAGATTTTGTAGCTCATATTTTACCATTAAGGCTACTTTTGGGTGTATTTTTCTAAGCTTTTGCTTGACCAGCTTCTTCGTTAGATCTAGCGAAAGGTTATGCGTAACCAATTTTAGGTCTAGACTTGACATATCCTTGTACGACCAAGCAAAAAAATTTGGTCTCTATTTTAGTAGAGGGATGAGGGTGGCCCGCTCATCTGGAGTGAGACTCTCTCCAAATTTAACCTTCTTTGCATTGGCAGGATTATTATTGATATCCACCTCAAAGGTTTCCTCTATCGACATATGCGATCCCTCCTCAAGTTGGTGAGGCATAGGAATCATATGGATCTCATCAGTTGGGTTGATTGGTTCCATGTTGGAAGCATTTTTAGCATGATAAACATCATATGCACAACCTGGTTCAAAATTGAAAGGTTGAAACATTTCTTCATTGGGGAAGAAATCCTCAGGCTCAACGGGTGAATCAGCACGATCCTAGTCGATAACATCTTTGTTAAGATACAACAATTTAGAAGGATCTGCTAGATTGCGGAGTGGAGTGGTCAAAGCAATGGATACCATGTTTATGGAATGAAATTGATCTCCAAGACCACATTAACCAACTTCTACAAAATTTGTGTAATCCTCATACCCACGATCTGGCTCTAATGGCACAGGAACAAAAGGGTCTTCCCTATGAGGACTACGAATAAATGGATCCTCACTATGCATTGAATGAAAAATATGATCATTTGAATCATGAAGATCCATGTAGGTCAGTGGAAGGGGATTAAACAACTGATGTATTTGATCCAAGTTTAACCATCCCGCTCTTAGATGCGAACCAACATGTAGCTACCGATAGACCTCATCAATGTCGATGAGTCAATGATAGTGATGCAAATAAGGAGGACCAAGGTAGGCCCTCTATAGCTCATATTATTAATCACTATCATAATATAATCCTTCATTCACCCCAAATACTTGAGGGTACTCCTCTAAATGAGGCCCTATAAATCTTACTTCCTGCATGTTGTCGTCACTATCCAAAAAAATCAGATAATTATACCTCATGTACGATGCTACCAAGAAAAC
The DNA here is from genome assembly GCA_028583015.1 of Wollemia nobilis. Classification (NCBI taxonomy): domain Eukaryota; kingdom Viridiplantae; phylum Streptophyta; class Pinopsida; order Araucariales; family Araucariaceae; genus Wollemia; species Wollemia nobilis. The sequence continues at coordinate 106,755 of JAQPPZ010016387.1, read as the reverse complement.
TAGCTTGATCTCTTCCCCTAAATGATTGACATTGGGAAGGATCTCTTTGGTATCCTGTAATGAATCAGTAGGCAATATATGATGCACATATAAATGCCTTACATAATAATCTTTAACTTCATCCCCAAATTCATCATCGTTTGAGGAATCCTCGTCTGCATCATAGCATGGTCCACTCATATCGGAGGTGGACTCTGCTCCATTTTTGTTACAAAGATCTCCTAGCTCGAGATAACTTTTAGTAATGGGGTTACACCCCTACACATCTATGTCATCGACTAAATCATAGGTTTGGTGTCCCAGGTGATCTCTAGGGTTCATTTCTATCTCAGTCTACTCAAGGAGCCCTTCACGATGATATTTGAGTGGCTCAACGGTGATGATAAATATCATAGGGTGATTCCTCTAGAATTTGGAAGGATCTGGATGATATGGATTAAAATCCATATCATCTACCATACTGAGGTATAAATGATCTAGGTATACTGTGAGAAAATCATCCTACCCCTGTATCTATAACCCTAGACTAAATATATCAGTGACTAACTGATAATGAGGTTCCAATGAGAGTCCTCTATCCTTGTTCAAATAGACCAAGGCCATATCCATACCAATGATATAGCTCAAAAATATGCATGGCATACTCCGGATTGGATAGATAACGAACATTTACCATGAAATGTTCCTTGTCATCTTCATCCATGGGCTCTCACATTGGAAGCTAGTCTAGCCCCGCATAGATGAAGTTAGTCTAGTTAGGTGGCTCTCCTAATGGAACCACCGATCCAACTGGATAACAATGAGTAGATTGTCAGCCTATCTCCTGTGTAGTCTTCAAAATTAGTCTAAAGGTCACATTTTGCACAAGGTACTCACCTAATTTGGTGTTAGCGAGATGTACCATCACCCATGGTGTGGATAACCCTACTAAAGATGTAGGTGAGACAGGCTGAGGTGCCTCATAGGCTTTGTCTTGGGGTTCCTTGACTTCCATAGGAATAGGAACCTCTTCGACAATTGGCTCAAGATCTTGCTCTTTCTCTTTCTCACCCATTTTTACCTTCAATTTCCTATCATCTCGATGCATGACTGATATCGACTATTTCAAGGAAGTTGTAGTGGTATGCTCTGATCTGTGTGACACATATGGGATTGGTTGAGCATGCACTGTCATTTTACCTCCTAGTTTCTTTATTTGTGATGATGGCCGAATATCCAGGTGCATTTATGTGAGTATGAAACCACCAAGAAAATCCACTAGGTTCACAAATTTAAATGGCTCCTTGTTTGAAGCCACTATGTGAACCAGTCCCTCATGAATATACTTCACGTACTAATGCAATATCAAGGGAACACAATTCATTTCACAAATCCAAGGCCTACCGAGTAAAATGTTGTACTACATGGCCCCTTCTATCACATGACACATTATTGAAATGGTCTTCAAACCCACCTACATGGGTAGGATAATTGTGTCGATAATCGAACATAGTGCATTGTTAAACGCTCTCAATGTAAATGTAGTTGGCACAATATGTGATTTAGGTAGCTTCAAATGACTCAACGCCTTGGTCGTTATTATGTTGATCGAAGAGCTAGTATTAATTAAAACCATTTTAAATGGCATGTAATTAATACATGCTATTATGTGCAATGATGGGTCAACCGTAGTTGTAGAAACCGTCCTTATCTCATGATTGTAAAATTGGATCATAGGTTCCTGACACTGTTGTACATGTCCCATGAAATTAGTAAATGCCTACGCATCCTAGGACTATACTTCAATGGAACTCAAAATTTCCATAAGAGTCTCCTTGTGACTCAAGGACTGTTGTATTAATTCATATATTGAAAACTTCGTAGGAGTTATCTATAGGTTTTGGACCAATCTGCTCCTTATGGTCACCACCGATCTTGTCGGTGGGCCTAGAATATTCTGTGTCGGTTGCAAATTCATCGTGGCTTGTATTTGAATGGGAGCACGAGGTTGATTTTGTTATTTGTATCTCCCATGCCTAGTGACAACATTGACCATACCTATGAACCCCTAGTTAGGTGATTTGACTCACACCTGATTGACTTGACCAACATTGTTTTGAGGTGCCTCATGATTTGGCAAGGGGTTTTTGTAAATCCCCATATTATGATTATCGGGTGCCTATAGGTTGTGTGGCACTACAAGCTCACCTTTATCAATCATATTTTGCACCATGTGTTTGAAATACCAGCACACCTCGATGTCATGGCCTTTTTTTCAATGGAAAATGAAAAATAAATCCTCTTGGAACCCCTTTGGTTTGGGTTTATTGGGGTCTATCATCTTGACTTCGAGTAAAATTGCCTTGGCCTTGCATAACTGATGGAAAATAAACATTAGCAATTATGTCAATGGTGTGAACTAGCGAGGTGAGTGTTGATATTTGTTCTTGCAATTATAATTGTTGTTGTGCTTGCCATATTATGCAGGAGGAGGTTGGGCTTGATAATTCTATTTATGTCACCCCTTATCCTCCCGTTGGATATTTAGTACCACTTGATTCACATGGGCCTACTTGCCCTATTTTTTTGTGGTACTCTTCTTTTGTCCCTCTCTCATGTTTTTGAGCTTCAAGTTTCCTTCCTACAACTTGATGTCCTCAATAACTTTGGTTTGTGCCAAAGCCTCTTCGAATGTAGGATACTACTACAACTACAATAGTAGCAAGATGTGCTTGGTACAATTCTTCATAAAAATTCAAGTTAATTATGTGGTAGGAATAGGTAATGGCAACTTCGCCATTAGTCTCATCCATATCTTTCTATATTGCTCTATTGGCTCGTCGGTGTGCTGAGCTAGAGCAACCAGATTGAAAAGATTGGCCTTTTTATTGATGCCAAAGGAATAGCGTTCAAGAAAAGCATCAGATAATTGCTCAAAACTTGTTATGATGTGCTTCTTTAGCTGATTGAACCACTCTTGGGCTGGACCTAAAAGTATCATGATGAACGTACGTAATAATAATGTATCATTGCTTGCTATCTGAAAACAAGCATCCAAGAAGCTTGTGACATATTCCTATGCATCTTAATCACCCTTAAACTTGTCCAACCTGGGCATATCAAAATGCTCAAGGTAAGCCAGAGTAGGCACGAAAGGATCTAGAGGCTCGTTATGGATTTTCCTCAATGTCAAATTTTGAATAGTTGCACCTTGTCTCTTGATGGATTTAATCTTCTCGGCTAAGACCTTATAGGCCTCTAAAGATAGAAAGTCCTCCTCCCTAAGTTGATGTGGAGGTGGCTTAGGAGGTACTATCTTCCTTGTACAATATTGAGGACATTGATCTTCCTCCTCCTCAGCTCGGGAGCTCTCAGGATATTCTTTCTCGTATCCATCTCCTGCTACTTCTTCATGTTGCTTCTACCTCTATTTTGAAGTAGTGGTTGCCATTTCCTTTGTTCAAAACTAGCATGAGTACAAGCATCTCTATTATCTCGATGCATATTAGCTTGCAAAAAAGCCTTTCTATATACAATCTCTATGCTCATATTGAGGATATAGTCCAACCCTAGATAACCTATCCTCCTACTCCACACATTCCTTTTGGGCAAGGATACGCTATTCGTGCATGCGCTACTCATATAGCCTCTGTCTGATGAGCCTTTACACTTGAAGATTCTCATATTCAATGCAATACCTCTTTAGGAGAGCATCCTCCAATTGATCTTGGAGGAGTTGGTGTTTCTGATATAATACCAGTCGATGTGACCTATCGATATGATCGGTCATGGGAGGCATTTGGTATCCCTGCTTTGTATGAGTGACCTTGTGGGTTCTGTACCCATTGAACTGATGTGTTATGCCTTTAACTCTATCTATGAATATGACATTGGCCTCTTTCTATATCCTATACTATGAACCACCACGTGAAGATAGTGGGTGTGTGACATGAGGGCACTTAGAAGCCTCCCCATGTTTTATAGTAGTGCGGATGAAACTCACGCTATGCTCACTTGGGGCACGAGTGGGTGGAGTAGAAGGCTTATAGCCTAGATGCTCTAAAATACTACCTAGACCCTCTAGCTACCTAGACCACCATCGCTCATGTGGTGGTGTGCCATTATCTCCCACCCTTTATATCAATGGTGATCTTGCATGGTGGACCACGCATGGGAGTATGGTTAGACCTATGCTCGGTAGTGAGCCTATATTCCTACCCCTAAATGGGTAGGTCCCTAGTCCTTCTATACATATAAGGTGGAGCCATAGATCCTCCAGTGGATATAGTACGTAGGGGCACCAACCTGGTCCCCTGCACAACAAACTCTTTGGCTGATCCCGTGGATGCACATGCATTGTGGTCTCGGTAATGGATTCCAAGTGGAACACCCTCATATTGGAAGGTTTCTTATTCTATCCTATGACTAGAGGAGTGTACTAAAGCTCCTCTATCTGAGGTTTTCTCTACAGGCTCCCCTTGTATCGAGTTATCTCCTCGAATGCTAGTCGAACAACATTCGGTTTGCTCATGTGGTTGAGGAATTGACACGTACTATTGTGAATTGGTCAGGGGTTGGTCATTGACATTGGCTTTGGACCTTTGCAAACCACCTTGTGTATCCACCATTGTGTACCTAGCATCTAGATGTATTATTATTAAGCAAATAAAGTATACAATAATGATTATCTTGTTTCAAATTTTAAAAGTGAGTCCTAAACTATTTGATGTGTTTTTCAAGATTTTTTATATCATTGTAGAAACTCTTATCATGTTTTGCAAAACTTGTTGGATTTTATTCTCAGTTTAATGGATTTCACCTATACACTCACGGCTCAACAACATGGCTATGAACTCCAAGTCACGTAATCCAACCTATAATGTGTGGTAATGAAGCCCACACACGGTCAGGGAGCATAGGTCCTCCCAAATCCTCACCCATTTTCCCCCAGTCAGCATTATACCCTCCGAAGAGAATACATGCAAATTTTCTAGGGTACAAAAGGTTCTCAAATCTAGTATTGGTCTAGTATCCAAAAGGTTCACGAGATTTCGACCAACGGATGGAAGTTACGTCCACCCTCGTTGAACCCTACTAGTGGTGGATGTCAAGCCCAACTCACTAGCATTTAAGTGCCAAGTGGTGTGTGTGGTTCCTTTTAATGTACATAAAAGAAATGCATCATATAGCATACATGCTCATTTTCTAAATGCTTATGTAAATGAAAGAACATTTCAAATTTAGAAAATGCAAGCTATTCTAGATGCTCTTTAATACTATGCATATTATGAGGCTCAATGGCCACTAATTGGGCCTCACACATGCAAACCATACACACATTTCTATAAAGCATGCTATAGCCTAGGGCGGATTGCAATCAGAGGTCCGTTGCTCCTAGCAGTGCATTTCTATTGAAAGTAAAATATGAAAGGAAACTAGGATGATTGATTTACCATTTTCTTAATTATTTTCCTAATTTGCATTCGAATTAAACTTACTGTGAAAACACAGACAGCAAAAAAGTAATAGAAGGTTGAAAGTAGGACCTACCTCAGGTCTTGCATTGGATGATATTTTGAATCTGACTGTCTGTGTTGTTAGGAGGAGACGATAGGTCTAATCTACAATTCTGACTATAAACCACACTTTGTACTTGTAGTTCAATTTTTGGCTCAAGGCTGATAGTTGTAGTCTGTACCTGCAAGTGCAAAAAATAAGAAAAAAATAGTCAGGTCCTATAAATGCAGGGTTTCGTTATGATAGCCTTCTGTAACCACCAAAAATTCTTACACTCGATGCGTCCTATTGCAATAATTGATAAAAGCATAACATGCATACAAGAGCAAGAATTTGACAACAAATGAATCAAGAAGAAATATGCTTTATTCCATTATATTCGAAGTCAAAATCAAATTATAGGTACATCCCTCTTAGGGATAATCACTTTGATACAATATTACAATAGGAGTGTGTAATTATTTCCCTCTCAAGGGTAGGTGTGATTTCCAAGTGCCTTTAAGGGTGACACAAACTGCTCTAGGGTGGAGGTGCCCTATTCTTGACATTGGGGAAGGAACTTGATGGTTGGTTCTCCTTTGAACCTATTCCTTGCGGTCAAGAAACAACATAAAAGTGTTAAAAATATAGGCAGCCTCTCATGATGAGGCCCTTTTAGGAAAATTGCATAATGACACCATTAAACATGCATAATCAAGAAAACATGAAAAGTGCTTCTAAACTATGCAAACTGAATCAAGATTCATATTATAGCGTAAAGAAAAACAACATCTACTCTATGCATGGATCAAATATGTAAAACAAGGAATAAAAGTGCATAAAGAACCCATTAATGTCCTAATTGAAGCATAAATATAAAGAAAATAATCTAACCTAATTCTATGGTCGGAAGTCTCCTAAAATGTATTTAAACCATGGAAACAACTAATATAAGCTAATTAACTGGACATAAATGAAAATAGGAAGGTGGTGATACCTCTGCTACAAACTAAAACTCTGGTGAGCAGCCTACACTGTAAACCATGACTGAAAGCCACGGTTAGAACTCCTTGTTAGTGGACTTGACCTCCTTGTCAGTGGGCTTGACCTCCTTGTTAGTGGGCTTACCCTTAATTCCAGGGCAGTGGGCTTGACCTCCTTGTCCAATTGATGTTCAAGGGTCACCTTTAGTGTCCTTCTAACATGTTTGGTGGTTGAATCACCGTGATGGGCCTTTTTTTACCCAGATTTGCGTTTCTTGGTTCTTCTAGGCTCCTAGAACTTCCATGGAAAATTAATCTTTAGGTGAATAGAAAAGTGGCCTCCTCAAATGCATGAATTTAGTTTACAATTTGATAGGGCTTCATTGCTCGCTTGATCAATTAACTCTCTCTTGAAAATTCAATAGCACTCCGCTATTCAAATCATTTATATTCTCTCCCCATTTGGAGGGGGTATTTATAGGATGCCCTAGGATTGGAGGTGGATTCCTGGAGAATCCAAGATCAAGAAGATGTGGTTAGGATAGTTGGAATGAAAGCCTCTGGAATATTTCATCCATTAAATGATTTCTTCTAGATCAAATGGTTGTTCAAACCGATTTGACTCGGATTGAAGGCCAACTGAACTTCAGTTAAAATCATAGGTCACAACTATAGTCTAGATTATAAATTGCAAGTCTCAGCCATGGTTCATCTCAGAAACTATAGGTCTGGGCTGCAGCTCAGACTGATTAGGCCAAGGAGCCCAAATTGAGTGGTTAGAACCACTGCTCTATCTTGGAGTTTGTCCAAGATCTTCCATATGGTCTTGTAGCATGTCCATATGAGTAGTATCCCTTGACATGATTCATTTTAGGTGTCTACAAGTAGTAATTATGAAAGCCTCTTCGATAGTGAAAGAGAAGAAATCCTATTCTTGGCCATAGAAGAGAAAGAATATGCTCCTATTGTCAAAGACCAAGAAGAAGAGAAAGATTCAAAAAGTGAAGAAGAATCTATGGTTGACATAGAAGAGGAACTTTTTGTTGCTCTTGAAGAGTTGAAGTGGGTTATAAAGAAGAAAAAAGATTGAAGTCTCAAGTACAAGAGGATGAGAAGATAAAGGTAAAGTTGTCACAAGAACTCATTGACCTAAAAGTTAAAGTTGAAGAGGTAAAGCAAATTGAAGAAGGTATGGCTAAGCAGTTAAAGGTAAAAGAGTTGGAATGTGAAAAACTGGAACATGAGGTTGTCTCTCTAAGGATAAGCTACATGGGTTTGAGAAAAGCTCCAAAATCATAAGTGATATTATCAAAGCATAGAAATATTCAATTATAAAGACTGGAATTGGGTTTGAAGAAGGTCAAAAGAAACAAAAGGAGGAATCAAGCTCAAAAGGAACAAAGGCATCAAAGAAAATTATTAAAGAGGAACCTAAGACCTATGCTGATGTTTTGAGAAGTGGAAGCATCAAGGAGGAAGAAAACAAAGCATTATCAAGGAATAAATTCCATCACAGAAACATCAATAAGAGAACCATACGATAATATCCTCTAAGAAAATAAGACAGGTTTCAATATTTCTTCTATGGTCATTGTTTCTCATGTAACCATTTTGGTCATAAATTTGTAAATTGTAGGGTCCATGCTATGAATGATTTTGGCTTCACCAATATAAATTTCAATTCATTTGCACCTCTCATGGACTACAACATCATATGTTACAAATGTAATATTTTGGGCATATAGCTAGATGGTGTATAACAGTGTTCCCTAAACTTTTAAAGTAAAGAAAGAAGGAGAATAGTTATGATTAAAAGAATATGACCTCCAAAGTTTGGAGAAAGAAAATAGAACAAGAAGAGGAGCATAGTAATTTGGGAGTTTCACTCCCATATCATAATTGAACATCTCAAGAAGAGAAGGGAGTAGGGGGCATTGTCAAGTGTCTTATCTTACAAGCCCCAAGGAGCCTTTGCCATTGATGTTAGAGGGGGATAATTTCTATAAGGGGGCAGCTAGTAAGAGGGAGCAACATGTGATCCTGTTTAGTAAAGTTTAGTTTCATTGTAGGGTTACCATCAATGACAAAGAGGGATACTATTAGAAATATTGAGTTGTCATTGATATCAAAGGAAAAACATCTTCAAGGATGAAATGTTGATGTCCAAGGAAAAAATATCTTCAAGGATGAAATATTGATGTCAAAGGTAGAAATATCTTCAAGGTTGAAATGATGATTTATCATTGAAGTGCAAGGCAGATATCTTTAAGGGTGCTTTAATATTTAAATATTAAAGTGGGAGGTTTATATTTAAACCAAAGGGTTTAAATATAGTTTAAATATTTAATTGTTGGGCTGACCTCCTTGAGTGCACCATGCAAAAGGAATTAAATTTAAATTTTCAAATTGATGGGCCAACTTCTTTGGGCATGAATGACAAGCATATTAATATAAATATGAGCCCTTAATTCATTTTGGATATGCAATGGAATTCAAAGATATCCTTCGAGCGAAAAGAGGCAATGAGTAGGAGGGAGGAGAGGAGCACAATTTTGGCAGCATAGCAATGATTGAAAGAAGAATTTAATTATCTGTTCGTGCCACTTCTATCTCAATCGAGTGGTTAGACTAGTCAATAGCCTAGCTCGCACTAGGATGCTGCAGTGTAGAAGGTTCAAGGGTCGAAACCCCTTGGTGTTTATTTTGGTTTGTTTGCTATTCAAAATAGTTTGAAGAAGGAGCTACATAGATTTTGGTGTACCTTTGGTTTCATATGCTGGGTTAGCCTAGTCAGTTTCCTAGCTAGAGCTAGGGCGCTACAGAGTAGAAGGTTGGTGGGTCAAATCTCTTCGACACCTATTTTGTAGAAGCGGTTGAGACAACTTAACATGGAGGTTAAATATTCACTTGCATATTCTGGTTTCAACTGCTATGGTATATTAGTTTGTCATGAGCCCGTGTTAGGGTGCTACACTTCTAGAGGTCAAGGGATCGAATCCCATCTACGGTTGTGCAAGGTAAGGGTAAATTTTATTTTATTAAATTTGATAAAAGGGGAGATATAAGGTGTAATATTGTGATTTGATTTTTGCAAATTATAAAAGGGGAGATATAAGGTGTAATGTTGTGATTTGATTTTTACAAATTATAAAAGGGGAGATATAAGGTGTAATGTTGTGATTTCATTTTTGCAATTTAATAAAGGGATATGTTGTTAGAATAAAGCTTTATATTGTAAGTTTTAAAAGGGAGATATAAGGAGTTATTTTTAAGCTTTATTGTGTATGTTTTGAAAGAAGTGATAAGGGTTTAAAGTGGTTGATTTGATATTTAATCAAGAAGAAAAAAGAGAATTATTGACTAGATTTGAAAAACACATGCAAGAGGAAGATTATCATTACTGAGGCATATTTGGAGGACACAAATTTGGAATAAGTCAAGGTGTTAAAGAATATTAAGTGTACATATGCAACCAAGCATTCAATTAAAAAGGAAGGACAATTCAATCATTTCAATAAGAAGAAGAGGTACACATGATAGTGGAAGAAGAGAAAGGTATGAGCATCTCCAAGTCAACACACAAGTAAGTTATTCAATGCTAGACTTGAGCTACCTTTAAAATGTAATAAATGTGAGATATGTGGAAGCGACATATTTAATGAATGTGAAGAACATATTGGCCATTTGAAGCTTACTACATTACTACATATGAGCAGAAGGTTTTGCAAGCAGGTTTTGGAGCAGATTTGAGTAGGTTTTGTAAGCAGGTTTTGGAGCATATTTGAGTAGGCTTTGTAAGTAGGTTTTGGATCATATTTGAGAAGGTTTTGTAAGTAGATTTTGGACCAAACTTGAGAAAGGGGATTGGTGTCTCCTGTGGATTGGTTTCTATAAAATTGAGCAAGGGAATTGGTGTCTCCTATGGATTGGTGTCCATGAACTTGAGCAAGGGTATTGGTGTATCCTGTGGATTGGTGTCCATGAACTTGAGCTAGGGGATTGGGGTCTCTTATGGATTGGTGTCCATAAAATTGAGCTAGGGTATTGGTGTCTCTTGTGGATTGGTTTCCATGAACTTGATCTAGGGGATTAGTGTCTCTTGTGGATTGGTATATATGAACTTGAACAAGGGGATTGGTATCTCCTATGGATTTATGTCCATGAACTTGTATAGGGGATTGGTGTCTCCTGTGGATTGGTGTCCATGAACTTGTAATAGGGGATTGGTGTCTCCTCTGGGTTTGAGCCCACAAAATTTATTAAAGAAATTTATAAGCAATATTTTTCTGTGGTTTTCTCTCGAGAGGGTGTTTCCACGTAAAAGCTTTGTCTCTCATGTGTGTGGTGATTTGTGCATTTTTTCATTATTGCATTGTTATTACTTGAAGTTATTGCTTTAGAAATAAAAGAGAAATTTTTTATCTTATACTGTTCATCCCCCTCTCAGTATAATCTTGTGTTCTTCAATTGGTATCAGAGTGAGTTCCTTCATGAAAGCCTAACAACTTGAAGGAAGATATTACAATAACACACACGGGTAACATTAAAGGTTTATCATCAAAAAGGGCATCACTATTTTATAGGACTAACTATGCTTTATGGAGCATAAGGATGTAGAATTATTTGATGGCACATGACTATAATCTATTAAGGATGGATTTAAACCACCTACAACTCCTCCCATAGATAGATATGACAAGAAACTATATGAAAATAATGACAGGGCAATGAATGCAATATTAAGTGGATTAAGTGAAATAAAGTTTTTTAAAGTCATGCAATGCACTTCAACAAAAGAAATATGGTATAAGTTACAAAGAACATATGAAGGCGATGCCAAGGTTAAAATGGTAAAAATTCAAATGCACAGGAGAAAGTTTGAAGACTTAAAGATGAAATATGAGGACGATATTGCCAAGTATCTACTCAAAGTTAATGAGGTTGTCAACACAATTTGTGGACTTGGAGAAAACATTTAAGACTCTAATATAGTTAAGAAAATCTTAAGGTCACTTCCCATGAGGTTTGATGCAAAGGTTTCGGCAATAGAAGATATGAAGGATCTTAAAATATTAAGAATGGATGAGTTACATGGAATTCTCACAACCTATAAGATGTGGACTTAAAAATATAAAAGAATCCAAACATAATGCATCATTTAAAGCTTCAAAGAAGACAAAGAATAATGAACCTGAATCAAGTGAAGAATCAAGCAATGAAGAAGAATCTAACTTTGTGCAAAGTAATAAGAAGGGTCCAAGAAAACATAAAGGTATGCATTCAATGAAATATTTTAACTGTGGTAAACTTGGTCACTATGTATCTAATTATCCACAAGCTATAAGTAGTAGTACTGAAGAAGAAAAAAATACAAGAAAAATAAAGAAAGAAAATTTTATCATGAAACAAAAAATAGGTATGGTCAAAACAAGCATGAGAAGAAGATATTTCAAAGACACAAGAATATTTTCTATATTGAGGAAGCAAGTAATTCCTCCAACAGTAATGATGAAAGCCTCTATGATAGTGAAAGTGAAGAAATCCTATTCTTGTCCATAGAAGAAAAAGAAGATGCTCATGTTTTCAAATACCAAGAAGAAGAGAAAGATTCAGAAAGTGAAGAAGAAGCCATGGTTGACATATAAGAGGAACTTTTTGTTGCTCTTGAAGAGTTGAATATGGTTAGAAAGAAGAACTAATATTAAAGGCTCAAGTACAAGAGGATGAGAAGACAAAAGTAAAGTTATCACAAGAACTCATTGACCTAAAAGTTAAAGTTGAAGAGGTAAAGAAATTTCAAGAAGGTATGGCTGAGAAGTTAAAGGCAAAAGAGTTAGAATTTGAAAAGCTAGAACATGATGTTGTCTCTTTAAGGAAGGAAGTGGAAAAATCTAATGATAAGCTACATGGGTTTGAGAAAAACTAAAACATTATAGGTGATATTATCAAAGCATAGAAATCTTCAGTTATAAATACTGGACTTGGGTTTGAAGAAGGTGAAAAGAAATAAAAAGGGGAATCAATCTCAAAAGGAACAAAGGCATCAAAGAAAATTATTAAAGAGGAACCTAAGATCTATACTGATGTGTTGAGAAGTGGAAGCATCAAGGATAAAGAAAAAAAAACATCTTAAAGGAACACAGTCCATCACAAAAACAACAATGAGAGTATCATACTAAAATATCCTCCAAGGTAATCAGACAAGTTTTAATATTTCTTCCATAGTTATTATTTCTCATGTAACCATTTTTGTCATAAAGTTGTAAATTGTAGGGTTTGTGCTATGAATTATTTTGGATTCACCAAGAGAAATTTCAATTCATTTGCACCTCTCATGGACTACAACATCATATGTTACAAATGTAATAATTTTGGGCATACAGCTAGATGGTGTAGAATAGTGTTCCTTGAAATTCTGAAGTCAAGAAAGAAGGAGAATAGTTATGGTCAAAATAATATGACCTCCAAATTTTGGAGAAAGAAAATAGAACAAGAAGAGGAGCATATTAATTTGGGAGTTTCACTCCCACCTCATATTTGAACTTCTCAATAAGAGAAGGGAGTAGGGGGTATTGCCAAGTGTCTTATATTACAAGCCCCAAGGAGCCTTTGCCATTGATGTCAAAGGGGAAGAAATTTAGTAAGGGGGAGTAGCTAGTCAAGGGGAGAATCTTGTGATCATGTTCAATAAATATCAGTTTCATTACAGGGTTGCCATCAATGAAAAAGGGGTATATTGTTAGAAATATTGAGTTGTCATTGATGTCAAAGGTAAAAATATCTTCAAGGATGAAATATTGATGTCAAAGGCAGAAATATCTTCAAGGATGAAATGTTGATGTCAAAGGTAGAAATATCTTTAAGGTTGAAATGATGAGTTATCATTGAAGTTCAAGGTATATATCTTCAAGGGTACTTTAATATTTAAATGACATTTAAATATTAAAGTGGGAGGTTTATATTTAAACCAAAGGGTTTAAATATAGTTTAAATATTTAAAGTTTAAATATTTAATTTTTGGGTTGACCTCCTTGAGCACACAATGCAAAAGGAATTAGATTTAAATTTTTAAATTGATGGGCCGACTTCTTTGGATGCGAATGACAAGATTATTAATATAAATATGAGCCCTTAATTCATTTTGGATATGCAATGGAATTCAAAGATATCCTTCTAGAAAAAAGAGGTAGTGAGTAGGAGGGAGGAAAGGATCACAAGTTTGGTAGTGTAGCAGTGATTGAAAGAAGACTTTAATTATTTGTTCATGCCACTTCTACCTAAACCAAGTGGTTAGACCAGTTGGTAGCCTAGCTCACACTAGGATGCTACGATGTAGAAGGTTTAAGGGTCGAAACCCCTTGATGCCTATTTTTGTGTGTTTTTCTATTTGAAATAGCATGAAGAAGGAGCTATATATATTTTGGTTCACATTTGGTTTCATCCACTAGGTTAGCCCAGTTTATTGCCTAGCTAGAGCTAGGGTGCTACAGAGTAGAAGGATAGTGGGTCGAATCTCTTTGACAACCATTTTGATAAAGCGGTTGAGATAGTAGAACATGGAGTTTAAATATCCATTTGTATGTTTTGGTTTCAACTGCTATGGTAGCTTAGTTGGTTAGGTGCCTATGTTAGGCCGTTGCACTTATAGAGGTCAAGGGATCGAATCCCATCCACAACTATGCAAGGTAAGGGTAAATTTTATTTTATTAAATTTGATAAAAGGGGAGATATAAGGTGTAATATTGTGATTTGATTTTTGCAAATTATAAAAGGGGAGATATAAGGTGTAATGTTGTGATTTGATTTTTGCAAATTATAAAAGGGGAGATATAAGGTGTAATGTTGTGATTTCATTTTTAAAATTTAATAAAGGGATATTTTAGAATAAAGCTTTATATTGTAAGTTTTAAAAGGGAGATATAAGAAGTGATGTTTAAGCTTTATTGTGTATGTTTTAAAGTGGTTTATTTGATATTTAATAAAGAAGTTAAAAAGAGAATTATTGACCAGATTTGAAAAGCACATGCAAGAGGAAGATCATCATTACTGAGGCATATTTGGAGGGCACAAATTTGGAACAAGTCAAGGTGTCAAAGAATATTAAGTGCACATATTCACCCAAGCATTCAATTAATAAGGAAGGATAATTTAGTCATCTCAAGAAGAATAAGAGGTACACATGATAGTGGAAGAAGAGCAAGGTATGAGCATCTCCAAGTCAACACACAAGTAAGTTATTCAATGCTAGACTTGATCTACCTTTAAAATGTAATAAATGTGAGATATGTGGAAGCGATAAATTTAATGAATGTGAAGAACATATTGGCCATGCTCTCCATCCTTATTTGGTGTTAGTACTACAGGCACTACACATGAACTTAGGCTTTCCCTAATCAGTCCCTTCTACAGTAGCTCCTGAACGTACCTGTTCAGTTCCTCATTCTCCACAAGAGTCATCCTATGGGCAACCTTGTTTGCCAAACTAGCTCCTGGTATCAAATCAATATGATAGCTAATATTTCTCATGGGTGGCAAAACCTCTAGCACATTATCAAATATAATATCTGAGAAGTCTTCCAACAGACCTGAGACTTCTACAGGGACATATTTGCTTGGTTCTTCCCTAACTATAGGAATTAATGCATAATACACATGCTCATGCTTCAAATCATCTAGAAATTTTCTACCATCAACCAAACAAATTATGGCACTGTTACATACCTTTTCATACATCTCCTTCAGTGGCTTCAGTTTATGGCACACTCCTTCCTTTGTTAGGGAGTAATTTTTGGCATGTCCATCATGGATTGCACGTGGATCAAAATTCCATGGTCTTCCTAACAACATATGACAAGCATCCATAGGTAGGATATCACATAGGACCTCATCCTAGTATCTCCCAATATTAAAATTGACTAAGAACTATTCATTGACCAATGCCCTATGGTCCTTCTGCAACCATGTAATCCGATATGGATGCGGGTGTCTCCTCCTATCTAGCTATAACTTAGTAACCATTTATTTAGAGACCAAGTTATTAGTACTGCCATTATCTATAATAACACTATAGACCTTATGTAAACATTTGTACCTTGTGCAGAACAGGCTCTTCCTCTGGTTTGGTTCCTTATCCTTATTCAACAAGGTTCTCGTTGTGACCATAAATTATCCTCTCTTTACCTCCTCAGAGTGCTCTAATTCAGCTCCTTCATCTATAATAATAGCTCTAGAATTACCTGCAGGCCTCCTATTTGGCTTCTCTTGGTGCTGTGGATACTCATATGCTCGATGTCCTTCTTCTCCATAGTTGAAGTAGGTTCCATGAAACCCTCTTCCTCCATTTCCTCGGCTAGATCTACCTCTTCCTCTTGGGTAGTTGATGTTTTGACCATGGGATATGTAAGCATTATCTCCCTTCTGGTCCTGACTACTTCTAGCTTCTTTTTTCTTCTCACCTCGTCCTCCATATTTTCTTCCACCAGTTCTTTCTCCATGACCTCTTCCTTTCTGGTTACCCTCAAACCTTTTTTTCAACTTCTATTCAAATTTTAGAGTAAAATGGTAAACATCCTCAATGGTGCTCATCCTAACTAGACTTAGCTCTTCTTGAATACTGGTTCTCAACCCATGGATGTAGTGGGCTACCTTCTCCTTGTTAGCCTTAGAATGGCCAGTTTGGATCAAGATATTGTAGAACTCCTTGGTGTATTCTTTGACAGACTTACCTGACTATCTCAAACTTTGCATCTTCTTTAGTAGATCCAAATCATAATCTACCGGAATAAACTACCTCTTCAGCTTTTCCACCATTCATTCCCATCTAGTGATCCTCTCGTTTCCCCTTCTATTTTTGTCAAGTTGTACTCCTTTCCAGTAGATTCTAGCATGACCATTTAGTTTTGTCTTAGTAAACTTGACTCGGTAAGGATCTTCCACCTCTTCATATTCAAAATATTCTTCCAGGTCATTGATCCAATCAATAAACTCCTTTGGGTTAAGATTTATTGAGTATGTAGAAACCTCCATCTTCAGCCTCTTCCCAATCTAGGATATGGATTTGTACAACCTCGCTTGGGCAGGATCTACTGCCTCTTCTTCTTCCTCAAACTTATCTTCCTCTTCTTCGGCTTCATCTTCTCTCTTTTTGTCTCTTCTTGGGTCAAAAACTCTATGAAAATCTTCTTGTAATGCTTGGAATTGCCTCTAAAAATCTCATAAATCCTCTACTAACATTGACATTACCAGGAACACCTCGGTTCCTTCGTGGGGGCATCTTACTCTGGCTTATCTAAACTCAACATTTTTGGCAATCTTCTTACACACTCAAGAACTCCCACTTTGATACCACTTGATGAGGATGAAGAAACATGAACAAAACCATCTAAGGAGCCAAATCACAATAGAAAAGAATTATTTTAATAATACCAGCCAAAGGGGTAGAAATTACAATGTCGGACTTGTTGAGGCTGAAAAAACATGAACAACCCATCCAAGGAGTTCAATAATAATAAAAAAGAATTGTTTTCCCCCCATTTTACATGATTTTTAAGTTTCCCATTCATGCAAAAAAAAATTAAATTTAACTTTTTCGCCAATGAAAATTTTAAATTCTACTTTCCCATCCAACTGGCGGTTGACAAACACAAAGGCAAAACACTTATATTTTTTTTGTTTTTTTGTTGATGAAAGATTGCTCTGCTGCCACTGGATGCTCCTGCATCACTACATTAGTGCATATCATCCTCTATATGTTCTTGAATATTTTTAGGTAGAATATGTGGGTATTTCTATTAGTTGAAGAAGCAAAAAGAAAACTTATAGATCATATTTGTGATCATATTTGAGTAGGTTTTGTAAGTAGGTTTTGGAGTATATTTGAGCATGTTTTGTAAGTAGATTTTGGAGAAAATTTGAGAAGGTTTTGTAATTACGTTTGGAGTAAATTTGACCAGGTTTTGTAAGCAGGTTTTGGAGCAGACTTGAGCAAGGATATTGGTGTCTCCTGTGGATTCTTATCCACAAACTTGAGCAAGGGGATTGGTGTATCATGTGGATTGGTATCCATAAACTTAAGAAATTGGATTGGTGTATCGTATAGATTGGTTTCCATGAACTTGAGCTAGGGAATTGGTGTCTCCTGTGGATTGGTGTCCACAAAATTGAGCTAGAGGATTAGTGTCTCCTATGGATTGGTGTCCATGAACTTGAGATAAGGTATTGGTGTCTCCTGTGGATTGGTGTCCATGAACTTGAGCTAGGGGATTAGTGTATCCTATGGATTTGTGTCCACAAAATTGAGCAAGGTGATTGGTTTCTCCTGTGGATTGGTATCCAAAAACGTGTATAGGATATTGGTGTCTCCTATGGATTGGTGTCCATGAACTTGTAATAAGGGATTGGTGTCTCTTGTGGGTTGGTGCCCATGAAATTTATTGAAGAAATTTATAAGCAATATTTTTTTGTGGTTTTCTCCCGAGAGGGTGTTTCCACATAAAAGATTTGTCTCTCATGTGTGTGGTGATTTGTGCATTGTTTCATTATTGCATTATTATTACTTGAAGTTCTTGCTTTAGAAAGAAAAGAGAAAAGTTTTATCTTATACTCTTAACCCCCCCTCTCAGTATAAGCTTGTGTTATTCATTAATTGGACCAAATAAATATGTATATATCAATTCTAGTGCTTGTTGGAATTTGTATTGTCAAATCTCAAAAGGTATTCTATGTTGTTTTCTTGTTAAGCATTATGGACAAACAATAGATTCCCAATAAATATTTGGTATTACTTTGACCATTTCATTTAAATATGATGCACTAGTATGTCCCATTCACTTATGCCACAATGCTCCTGATGTTTTAATTGAAAAAGCAAGATTTTTAGTAGTCTTTAGAATAAAGATATTTTCCTTGTAAGAACCAAAAGCTGTTACTTTCCCTCATTTGATAATATGACATTGTTTTCTTCCATAAATGAATTTGAATTCTATTGTCATATATTGATCCATGAGTTGAGAGACTGAAAGTACATTAGAAGTTAATCCAAGAACATATAGAACATTGTTAATTATTCCTTTTCCACTTGTTAGATTGACTGGAACATCTCCTATTCCTTTTACTACATAAGTTTTACCATCTACCATTGTAACTGGTCTCTCATGTGTTTCTCATAGAGAATTAACTAAATTTTTGTTTCCGGTTATATGTTTACTTGCTCTTGAATCTATACACCAATAATCCATGCTTATGTTTTAAAAATGAATTTATACGTTCTTTAATTTTGATGTTGAAACCCTTATAACTCCAAACTTAGAAATTTAGGAAATATTTGCAAATTTATAAATTTAACTTGATGTAGAAAACCTTATTACTCCAATTCTAATCAAATTGTAAATATTTCAACAATGTTCTGTAAATTCAAATAATCAAATTACAAAAAATTTAACTTTATTCTTCAAACCAAATTTCAATCCTTCACAAAACTCAAATACTGTAATTCTATTTCTAAGGTTTCAAATATTGATTCTTATCCCTCCAAAATAAATAACTATAAATTTATCTCTTCCTTATACCTCCTATTCTTTGCTTATAAATAGACTTGAATAAAATTAATTACCTTTAGGATTGAACATGGTAATTCACTTTGATCAATAGTGGTTGAACGTCTCCAAACGAGCGCTCTCCTTTTGATGAAAACTTTGGCTTACCTTAGTATTATTCTATCTCCTTTTTTATTGGCCAACTAAATTCAATATTTTTTAGGCACTTTGCAATGTATCCAATCCTTGATCGTTTGACTTCTTGCGTAGCTTGAGTATTCCTCCTGTAATGCCAAGTGGTGTATCACTGCTTACTCCTACTCAAACTCCAATTAATTACTTTACTTACACCTCATTATGTTTCCAGCATGTATTTACAAATATATTGACGGGGACCGGTTAATCAACACTTGGGCAAATTCTAATTTCTCATTAAAATCTGTTGAAAATATTTACATGCATCAAAGTTCAATTTACATGCATTCAGAATTAAAAACAGCCCGCAGGCATACAATGACCGAGCTCGGCTCGGTTCTTCCACTCTATAACTACTTTCCCCTGTTCTCCGATCCACCATCCCGACTATTACCAAATTTTGGGTTTTTAATGAGGTCCCCCTCCTCTAAGAAATTAATGCCCCACCTAAAAAGATTTCAAATTCAAAATCCTCCCCCCTCCTGATTTTTTTCAAAATTCCTATCATAAATGGGCAACTGCCCGAACTGCACTGCTGCTTGCATTCATGGCCTCCCTTAACCTGCACCACCCGCTTTGCTCAGACCGTACTCTGCACTGCCATCTCCTCCATACTGGCCATGCCCTACAACAACTATTTTGTCAAAAAAAATCCTTCCAAAATGTGGTTCTCCCCCTTTAATGCATGCGGCTATCAAATTTAATTCCCGATACATGGCCTATATCTTTAACCTAATTCACGTAGCTAACCACGTGTTAAAATTTGGCTTTGCCCTCTCCTTAACACGCAATATTCAATGCACATGCCCTCACAACTGTCTTTAATACACGTGGCTGGCCACGTGTCAAAAATCGGCCATGCCTGGCCGTCCGCTTGTCCACTTTTGGCTGCAACCTTACCTGGTCGCGATATCGCGACAGGTCACGAAATCATGACATGTCGCGATATCGCGACCAACAATGCCTCCACTATGCTCAACTTTCTTTGGGTTCATGATTTCGTGACCCCCGCTCTCCATCTGCGCCTTTACCTTGACTAAAGTCACGATATCGCGACATCACCTTCCCTTCTGCCTTTTCTTTGATGATAGCCATGATATCGCGACGTCGCGATATCACGATGTCACGATATTGCGATGTCACCTCCACTTCCGCATTTTCTTCGACAATAGCTGTGATATCGCAATATCGTGACGTCGCGATATCATGACGTCACCTCCCCTTCACCTTTTCTTTGAATCAAAGTCATGATATCGCGACGTCGCGATATCGCGATGGCACTTCCCCCTCTGTCTGCTTTGTGAATGATGTCTCGATATTGCGACGTCACGATATTGCGACGCAACTCGCCCCTTCGCTCTACTGCAGCTTTTGAGGTCACGATTTCGTGACCTCTCTCCAACACATGCCTTAGCTCTTAAACAACTTGCCTTCTATTTTACGAAATTTTTGCGAGGTTGTTCTAATGTCGTCGGATGCTCCTGCATTAGACACCTGGGGTAACAAGAGAAGTGCCCTTCACTTCTTTGCTGTTCGGTCCATGTCCTTTGCAATATCTCCGAACCGTCATCAATCTTTATAACCTGCTCAAATCCCATTTCTTGGCAAGAAAATTTTTTGCCCTCTACCAGACAAATTCTGGCATTGCTGCACACCTTCTCATCTTCGGTCTGCAATGGCTTCAACTTGTGCCACACTCCATATTTCCTCAAGGAATACGTGTTTGCACGACCATCATGCACTGCACTTTGATCAAACTGCCATGGCCTTCCTAACAGCAAATGGCAAGCATCCATGGGGAATACATCACACAAGACTTCATCCTAGTATCTCCCAATTTGGAACGTGACTAAACACTATTCCCAGACCCATGCTCTGTGGTCCTTCCGCAACCATGCAATTTGGTATGGATGTGGATGCCTCCTTCTCTCCAGCTACAAATTAGCAACCATTTCCTTGGAAACTAAGTTGTCTGGACTCCCATTGTCTATAATAACATTATAGACTTTGCCCGCACTTTTGCACCGAGTGCGAACAGGCTTCTCCTTTGTTCAGATTTGTCTTCCTCCACTAGCATGGTCCTCCTCACAATCATTGCTTCTCCCTTTTTAGCTTCTTCAGAATGTTCTGAATCAGCATCTTCAACTGCCACAACTGCTCTGGCAGGACCCACTTGTTTCTTGTTTACTCTTTCTCGGTGTTGTGGACACTCAAATGCCCGATGTCCCTCTTCTCCACAGTGGAAACATGTTCCACGAAATACTCCTCTTCCATACCCGCATCCAGATCTACCTCTTCCTCTCGGGTAGCCATCATTCTGAACTTGCGGTTTGGATTCTTCATCTTCTTTCTGATCCCGGCTGCTGCTCTCTTCTTCTTTCTTCTCTTCCTTTCCTTCTTTCTTTCCATCGGTATTTCCTCCCAATCCTTTTACTCTTTGCTTGCTCTCAAACTTTCGGTTCAGTTTTTCTTCCACCTTTAAAGCAAATTGGTAAGCATCTTCAATGGTGCTTACCCGAACCAAACTCAACTCCTCCTGAACACTGGGTCTCAACCCATTAATGTAATGGGCCACCTTTTCTTTGCTTGCTTCTAAGTGCCCAGTTCTGATGGAGATTTTATAAAAATCCTCCGTATATTCTTGAACAGTCCTGTTCATCTGTCTCAAACTCTGCATTCTACGTAGCAGGTCCAGTTCATAATCTACGAGGATAAACTACCTTTTCAATTTCTCCACCATTCTGTCCCATCTTGTTATCCGCTCTTTTCCTCTTCGGTTCTGTTCCAGCTGTACCCCCTTCCACCATATGCTAGCATGACCCTTCAGTCGAGTCTTAGCAAATTTGACCCTCTCGAGATCTTCAACTTCTTCGTATTCAAAATACTCCTCTAAGTCATTTATCCAATCTATTAATTCTTTCGGATTCAAGTTCTTAGAATATGTAGCAACTTCCATCTTCGGCCTCTTCCCGATCTGGGATATGGCCTTGTATAGCCTGGCTTGTGCCGGATCCACAGCTTCCTCTTCTTCTTCTTCGAACTAATTTTCTTCATCCGCTTCGTCCTCACTGTCTGCATCTCTTCTCGGCTCATGTCCTCTACGCAGTTATTCTTGCAGGGCCTGAACTTGTCGCTACAAAGCCAAGAAATCTTCTGCTACCATGCCTCTGCCACCAATGGGGTTTCTTCTCGGAGGCATCTTCACCTGATCTCAAGCCCTCCGACAAGTCCTGGTACAACTGCCTCTCCTTCGACGGTCTGTTGTATGCTCAGGAACAACGGGCTCTGATACCACTGACGGGGACCGGTTAATCAACACTTGGGCAAATTCTAATTTCTCATTAAAATCTGTTGAAAATATTTACATGCATCAAAGTTCAATTTACATGCATTCAGAATTAAAAATAGCCCGCAGGCATACAATGACCGAGCTCAGCTCGGTTCTTCCACTCTGTAACTACTTTCCCCTGTTCTTCGGTCCACCATCTCGACTATTACCAAATTTCAAGTTTTTAATGAGGTCCCCCTCCTCTAAGCAATTAATGCCCCACCTAAAAAGATTTCAAATTCGAAATCCTCCCCCTTCCCAGGTTTTTTCAAAATTCCTGTCATAAATGGGCAACTGCCCGAACTGCACTACTGCTTGCATTGATGGCCTCCCTTAACCTGCACCGCCCACTTTGCTCAGACCGTACTCTGCACTGCCGTCTCCTCCATACTGGCCATGCCCTGCAACAGCTGTTTTGTCGAAAAAAATCCTTCCAAAAGGTGGTTCTCCCCCTTTAATGCATGCGACTGTCAAATTTAATTCCTGATACGTGGCCTTCATCTTTAACCTGATTCACGTAGCTAACCGCGTGTTAAAATTTGGCTTTGCCCTCTCCTTAACGTGCAATCTTCAATGCACGTGCCCTCACAACTGTCTTTAATACACGTGGCTGGCCACGTGTCAAAAATTGGCCATGCCTGGTCGTCCGCTTGTCCACTTTTTGCTGCAACCTTACCTAGACACGATATCGCGACAGGTCATGAAATCGTGACATGTCGTGATATTGCGACCAACAGCACCTCCACTATGCTCAACTTTCTTTGGGGTCATGATTTCATGACCCCCGCTCTCCATCTGCGCCTTTACCTTGACTAAAGTCACGATATCACGATGTCGTGATATCGCCACGATATCGCGACATCACCTTCCATTCCACCTTTTCTTTGATGATAGCCGTGATATCGCGACGTCACGATATCGTGACGTCACCTCCCCTTTCACCTTTTCTTTGACAATAGCCACGATATCGCGACGTCACCTCCCCTCCGCCTTTGCTTTGAATCAAAGTCGTGATATCGCGACGTCGCGATATCACGACGACACTTCCCCCTCTGTCTGCTTTGTGAATGATGTCGCGATATCGCGACGCAACTCGCCCCTTCGCTCTACTGCAGCTTTTGAGGTCGCGATTTCGTAACCTCTCTCCAACACATGCTAACAACTTACCTTCTATTTTATGAAATTTTTGCAAGGTTGTTCTAATGCTGTCGGATGCTCTTGCATCATATATGCACTTTACCTTTAGTCTTTCCCTCTTAAAACATGTTCTCTCCTTGATATGGGTGCTTGAGATCTTTCAAACCTGTTGACCTGCCATATTATATGTACCACATGTTACTCAAACTCTTCCAATGCTCTAAAATCATCTCCTCTAATATCATTAAGCTTATATAACATATTATTGTTGGGTGAATGATACTATGACACTCTAGTTGTTACTATCATCAAGTGTCTTGCTTCCAAATAATATTCAATACCTTATTTCAACCTTGGCATTTATTTTCAACATTCATTGGCTTGTCTAACATGTGTCCATTGTGTGTAACGTATCCATAAAACCTAAACACTTGTAATTTACCCTAATATTCAGTCCATCTTTCGTATGTATCTTTTATGCTCTTTCATAGAGAACATATTCGGTTGGACTCCTTTGGGAAAACTCAATAGCTTGATCAAATTTTTTGACAATGGTGGCTCTCATTTTAGCAATTGTGATGCTCTCTACTCCAATGGATTCTTAAACTCTTCCTTTGGGCCATGGCTACTTAGTGTCTTTAGACACTAAAATAATCTACCTTTTTTAATCCTTGCTCGATCTTTAATTTATGTAGATAAATGCTCTTTATTTATTCTCTTTACTCTAATAATTTTGCACTATTTAGATGCTAACCCCCTATGCTTTTATGACACTTAGCCTTGCTATCCAATGATGCTTTTATTTGGTGGATATACCACCCTTTTTTCTATCCAATGTATTTAGCAACTTTGATCCTCATCTTGGTGTCTTTAGAAACCTTAAATCTGCATCAACTTTGAGCCTATTCAGCATTTCTCACTACTAGAAATTAAAATATATCTACACTCTTATGGAATAAAAAATAGGATTCAATAAATAATATTATATTCTTCTTATTTCTCCTTTCTAAATAAACTTATACTTAGATATTAATGTTTTAATCTTGCAAATCTTAAGATGCAAACATTGTCAACACCTCTAACTTTCTTCTTTAGATTAATAAATGTAATATGGTGCTCTCAAATGCTTGATATAGACCTGATTTTAGTGTTTCAACATATTTATATTGCACCAATATCACATACCTTTTTGATCTCCTTTTCAGCTAGTTTTCTTGATGATTCGATTCACCCTTTAGCAATATTGATTTTGTAACTTTTGCACCTTTAATATCCTTCACTTTACCATTCCAAAACTTACCAAATTTGCAACTCTAATTGTTGGTCAAATTCCAATTTCCTTGCTGCCCAAAACTCTCTCAAATCTGCCTTGAAGTTCTCCAAAATTGTAGTTCTTTCCTTCTTCTAATGTTGTCCATAAAATCTGATTTTGTGGCTCCAAAACTTCTCTATTTTGTTGTCCAAAAACTGCAATGAATATCTCCAAAAAGCTTCCTTCTTATGTTGCCTCAACCTCCTTCAATCTCCTTGTTGAATTGCAACTTCAAATCTGACCTCCTTCACTATCTCCTTCCTTAAGAATATGAAAGTCTTGAGATCTTCAAAAATCTTATCCAAAAATTTGGCAAACTTCTTGCCAAAACCTCCTTTCTCTTGGACTTGTTGTCGAATGGCGATAATTGTCCCAGATGTTTCTTATAAAAAAAATTTCCTTGCTTGCAATATTCTTCCTCTAACTTTCTCTACAATTCCTCCAATAGTCACTCCTCTCAAAATCCCTTGTGGCTCTGATACCACTGTTAGCAATTGCACTCTATGAAACAAGAAATATAACTATGAATTGAAGTAAAGCATGTGAAGCAAATTAGAATTCCTCTTGATATTATAAGAACTTGTTACATTCAAATATAGAACTGAGAGTCTATAATATAGATTTACAAATGACCTTTGGTGTTTCCTAAAAGACCCTTGACCTTCCACATATCAAATAATGTAATATATTATAACATTCAGGCAATATTGCAATAATATGGGACAAATGTAGATGGGATGGACAACTATTAGAAGAAAAGGTAATTGGGTTGCTAGATTATTTTGTAAGAAAGATAAAAACATCAAATATGGGGTTATAAATGTATATGCTCAAACTATAGTTACTTCTCATGAAAGATGTTGGAAGGACCTTAGCATATTTTTGTTAAATACAATGATGATTAATTGTGATCTATGTATTCTTGGGGGTGATTTTAAGGATTCTTGGGGGTGATTTTAATATTGTTCAATCTCCTTTGGAAAATAAGGGTGGCATTCTAGAATGGTCTAAATCAATGCAATATTTTGCTTCATTTTTCAATTCAAATTACCTTTGGAATGTTAGTTCCTCAATATTTCAATGTACATGGGATAATATATGCATTGGAAAAAATCATATAGTAGAAATATTGAATAGATTCTTGTTATCCAATAAAGGGTTGCAAATAAAGTATACAATCTCTTCGAATATTTTATTACGAGCGAGATCAGATCACAAACCCATTCTTTTGACTTGTGAGTTACCTAGTAATGGTCATCAAAATCCATTTCACTTCTAATCTAGGTGGTTCCAAGACCCTAATTTTTTTCTAGATGGTTATGTTATGGTGAGATGAATTAAAATTTGAAGGATCATGTATGTACAAGTTTGTTCAAAAGTTGAAATATTTAAAGGATCAAATGAATATATGGAATGGAAAATATTTTGGTAACATTATTAAAGAAAATAAAGAAATTGAATCTAAGCTCAAAAATTTACAAAAGATAGTAGAAATTAATGGAATGGATCGGGATTGTTATGTGAAATAAAAACAATTACTTTTTTATTATCATAATGCATTAAAAAAGGAGTCATATTGGTTCTAAATATCTAGAGAGAAGTGGCTCAAGGAAGGAGTTAGAAATACAAATATTTCATGCTACAATAAAAACAAAATTTTATGTTCATCATATAAAAAATATTATAACTCCAGATGGAAGAAATATTGAAAATGAAGAATATTAAGGAAGGAATTAATTAATTATTTCAAAAATATTTTGTCAGACTCTAAGCAAGATAAGGGGACACAAAAAAAATTCTATAAAATATTCCATCAGTTATCACTTAGGGACAAAATGAAATCTTGATGAAGAAGATATCTATGGAGGAGATCCATGAAGTAGTTTTTTCTTTCATTTTTTTTGGGATTTATTGAAGAGTGATATGTTAGATGTGATTGAAGAGGCCTAAAAAAGGAATGCTATAATAATTGAGATCAATCGTACTTTTATTACCTTGGTTTCCAAGAAAGGTGATACAAATCATTTTGATAATTTTTTAATAATAAGCCTTTGTAATATGATTTATAATATCATTCTAAAAATTATGGAAAATAGGTTGAAGGGTATTCTAGGGTGTATTATATTAGAAAAACAAGGTGGTTTTATTCATGGTAAAAAAAATCTTGATGGTATAATAATTGCATATGAGGCCCTACATTCTCTTATTCCATGAAAAACTAGTTATGCTTTTGAAATTAAATATGAACAAAGCATATTATAGGGTTTATTGGAATTTTATACATGCTATTATTAGAAATTTTGGATTTGATTATAGTTGGTGTGAGTGGATTGAATGTTGTTATAACACTACACAATTTTCTATTTTGATCAATGGTTCTCTTGCTGCATGCTTCAATTCATCTTCTGGACTTCATCAAGGTGATCCACTTTCTCCTTATCTATTCATTATTTTGGTGGAAGCATTAGGGAGAGGCTATTCAAAGGCAAAAATGGAAGGAAAAATCAAGGGTATTAATGTTGCAAAAAATTATCCCTTTGAATCTCATCTCCAATTTTTTGATGATACCTTTATTTTGGGCCATCCCTTAGTCAGTAAGGCCATGGAGTTTATGAAGAACATGTTATTATACTAAGAGGGGGGGTGAACAGTATAAGGTAAAACTTTTTCATTTTACTCCAAATGATAACATCAACAATATTAAATCAGTAAACATCACACAAAGCATCACACACATGAGAGACATGATTTTACGTGGTTCACCCAATGTGGGCTACTCCACGAAGAAAATATTTCTTATAAATTTTCCTCAAATAAATTCTCTTGGGAATCCTTTACCTATAATGTTTATGAACCTATGTCCAAAGGATAAACCAATCCCCTAATCAAGTTCATGGATCTCTATCCATAGTAGAACTCCTTTCTTCTAAGCTCTGATAGGTGATCTTCTAGAAGAACTATTACCCCCACTGCTCTGGCTAATGGATCTCTATCCACTAAATACCCTTGTCCTCACTACCCTAGATAATGGATCTCTATCCATTAGAGACTATCATATTCTATACTCTATCACCTCCAAAGATCTATCTCAAACTTGCACTAAACACAATCCTTCGGTATAGCACAAATCTATCCTCAATCTCTATTTTTGATCTAGCACAAACCTGTCCTCAAATATGTACCAAACTCTGTCCTCAAATATATTTTTAATCTCTATCTCCTATCTAACACAAACCTATCCTTAAATCTATATCAAACTCTATCCTCAAATATATCCTTAATATTTGTTTTGTAAGCTTTCACAAAAGCTCATATAAAACTATCCATAAGTCTTCTCTAAGACTTACCTCAAATCTGCTCAACAAGTCCACACTAGAACTTGTCCAATCTCATGGAAACATAAATATAATTGTTAGAGACTCAATATGCTTCACATTCACCTCAATAATCAATCACTTTCAATCACTCTTCTATCATAGAAACATATAAAGAATTGTTAGAGACTCAATATGTTTCACACTCATCAACACTCAACCTCTTTCTCAAATCAATTCAGAATATAAAATAATTTATTTCATAGAACTTGAAAAATCACTTCACACATTCACTTGACTAGGCTCAACCAACTCTACTCAACCAATCACTCAATGAAATGATCCTTGCTCACAAACCCTAGTCCAAGTATATGAATACTCACTTAAATATTTTCAACAATGCTTTATAAACCAAGTTCACATAACAATGATACTCATGTTCTTTCCAAACCCTAGTTTAAGTTCTTCACTCAATAACTCACTTCAACAACAATGCTTATAAGACAATCTTCACATAAAAATGATGCTCATGTTCTTTGCAAATCCTAGTTCAAGTTCTTCACTCAACTCAAACACTTCAACAACAATGTTTAAGAAACAAGGTTTTATCAACAACTCTTAATTCCAGAAAAACTTGAAGCATTAATTCAAAACACTCTCAACAATGCTAACCAACAATCCTTTTCACTCCAAATTTCCATTCACAATTTTCAACAATCACTCACTAGGAGGAATATGCCCATACCTTTTGTTGTATGTAGAAGTGCCTTTAGAAAACCTGTCTCAATCATAATTTTCTTCTTTCCAATTCCAATGGTTAGACACAACAATATTACTTCAACACTTTCCAAAATATTCCTTGGACATAAAATAATCACAACTCAATTTATGCCTTATTGCTCCCTTTTACAATAACACTCATCATACCATACATAAAGAAAATTTCTTTGATACACCTTATAAAATCCAACTTAAAATAATATCCAACACCATGAAAATATCAACCAAACACCTTACAATATTTTCAAAATATTTGAGCAAACAACATTAAAAATTTAATTTTGCAAAAACCCTTATAACTCCTTTAGCAACCTTAGAACCAATTTAAAATATGCAAAAATTAATTTTTAAATGCCCAAACTATATTCCCAAAATTTTCGGCGCCCAAGAGTAACGCATACCTTTTTTTTTCCCAAAAAGAGGTTTCGGCGAGATTCGATTCATTGTATCCTCAAACCTAAGTGCCTTAGCACTTGGGAGCCCACCGCATGGGATACTAATGCCCACATGAAGTAAGGAAGAGTTCCTTCTTCTTATGCCTCCACTCGCCATCTATTTCTCACGAACCTTGCACACTCTTTATTTTCTTTGGACACAACATAATTTTTAAGGCTCACAATTCTTAAAGCTCACAATAATATTCGAAGGCATGGTAAGTTTTGGTAGGGTGGGAGTTCCCCCCTTATATACACATTTTAATTTCTCCTCACGTCGGCGCTTTGTTATTCGAAATCAAATTTCAAATTTTAATTTTGATAACCCACCTTAGGGTTTAATTTTGATGGTTCTTCTAAAGAAAATTCAAGAAAAGCTGGTGGAGGTGGTGTTTTTAGAAATAGTGAAGGCAAAATTCTCCTCACTTATTTAGAGTCATATGGAACTTCAACTAACAACTATGCAGAATCTAGGACCCTTCTTACAAGGATTAAAATTACAACACAAAAGGATGGAAATATATTTCAATTGAGGGGGACTCACAAATTATCATCAATTCTATTTAAAAAAATGGACGTGGAGACTAGATAAAAAATAATACTATTGCTATTGTTCATATATTACCACAAGTAATCTCCTAGTAATGTGAGCATATTTATAGAGAAGGAAATTAGGTAGTAGATAAATTAGTGAATTATGGTGTTGATATTCATCTTGATGAAATTCAAATTTTAGAATGCAATTGGTCAAGTGATATTTTATTTCTTAATCAAAATGATGTCAAGGAGCTAATTGTGGAAACATAGCACTTTGAGGAAGTTGAAGAATATATTTAAGAAAAAAAATGAAAAACGGTGATTAAAAGGTATGCTACAAAAAATGTAATATTTTGGTATTTTGATAGAAGTGAACCCCAATATAAGCCACATATAACATTTTAAAAACATTCAATTCAAGACTATAAGCTCATCTACTCTTTTAGAATATACTTTCTATTGGTGGCCTAGTCTCAAAATTATAAATATATATCATAATCAGCTTTTGATTTTATTTTATCTAGAGAGACCTCAAAATTAGAAATTATTTCTTCTAATACATGGGGCTTACTTACCCAATCATGTTTGATTCTAACCACATAACAAATTTAGTGGATGGAGTACTATTTTTTCACTTTGTAATACATTCACTACAAACCATCTTCTTAAAAGTTGTCTACTTCCTCATTGGAGCTCTTTCTTAACTATAATGAATAATATATCCATTATCCATCCTAGAATATAGGGGGTAACCATCGATTAGTATCTAATTTCTATGGTAAAAAAAAAAATAGTAACCCCAACCACACTATGTTGCAAGGACATATGCAACTTTAATTTGATCTATAATTAATTGGAGATGCTTGGCTCACTAACCATCCTTTTGAAACATGGTCAATAGGAATAGACTATAGATTTATATCTAAGTATTTTATTAGGTTACTTGTGTAAAAATAGATAATAGAATTTGCTTATGTCTAATAGAAGTTTCATGTTATTTCATATTTATCAAGTGTATGGTTTGCTAGTTTTCAATTTTGAATTAAGACAATATTTTGATAGTTTAAGGTTGGGAAAAGTTTCTTTTGTAATTTTATCTCAAATTGCTTCCTATAATCCGTAAATTATCAATGCAAAATTTATTTAATCAAATTATTAAAATTCAAACATAGACAATTTTACTCATGGTTACCTTTAAGAGTCAATATCTTATTTTAATTTTGTTGGAACTTAGTAACCACCAATTTTTTTAGTTGATACTATTCTTGAATAATTACAACATAATATTATATTGTATTGATTTATATAATCAAAGAGTAAAGACAATTATAAATTATAAGTATATTCCTTAAAATAATTTAATTTTTATCTATCTACTTAAAATGATATATAATTATTCATAATAAATAATACAATCATTCTCATGTTATAACTATTTAATCATATATGTCCCTATAGGGACAATGGATTGGTATGTATTTGGTCTTTCATCCAAGGGATCCAAGTTCAAATCAAGGGGAGGGTGGTCCTTATTGTGCCCCTAGTTGAGAAAAGGTATGGGCCCTTTCAAAAAACCCTATATTTACCCTAATGAAAAAAATCTATTTAATTATTTATTACCACATATTAGGTTAATTACAAACTATTTGAAAATAAATAGATTTCAAAGGCTTATGTAATTGTTACATAAAGGAAATCTCTTTTGTCTTAGAATTAATATTAACTTATTTTAATCCAAGATGCACAAACTAATGTGCAATCTATAGAGCCAAGGAAACATGGAGAAGGAAAGGTTGAATTGCTATAATAATTTTAGTATATTTTATTTGCTTCCACAAAAAATATATAACCAAGAATATGGAATTTTACTTAGATAACTTTTAGAAATTATTATTTCATAAAGACAACATTCTCCCATGAAATTTTAATAGAAATATTTTGGTTGGAGAAAGGTATTCTTCATACCTTTAAAATACCATTCAAGTGGTGCAATACATTGTACCCATGATTTTTATATTATTATAAGATTATTATGCATTTTTTATAGCATTAAAAAAGCATCAATATCTTTATATCAAACATGAGAACAATTTTAAAGATAATAAAGTTTGGTATCTTTGAGGCTTAAGTTAATTTTTTCTTTTTTCTTTTTAATTCTTTTATGATATTACATAAACATATGGGGACCTGAGACCACAAGGGTACTATCTTGTGTTGAGGGGATTCAAATATTTGAACTCTTCACAATGAGTGCCCCTCATTCACAACTATACCAAGTTCTCAAAATTTGAGGCTTATGTTTTGAATGTTATGACCACCATAATATTGCCTTAAACTTAAATTCCATAAAGAGAAAAAAAAATTCCTCCCAATAGTAATGAGATAAGGAAGTAGTTTTGAAAGGCCTGACCATCATCTTAATTTATGGCATGGTCAAAAATTGATTTATATTTTTATTCTTCTAAGTTTACTAATGAATGAGCTAGCTCATTCTTCGAATGTCAAGGCAAAGAATTTTATTTTATAATCTCTTAAGGGTTGCATTTTAGTTAACAAGGTCTTGGATGAGTGGTGAGTGGAGGATCTCATTGTGAATTGGTCAAGGGTTTGAGTTTCCTTGACACTTGAGAATACCCCTCATGGTCTTAGGTCCCTAGTTCTTGTATGTGCATAGCATCTCCAAGAAAAAGTTGCCTCATGGTATAATTACCCATATTTTTATCATGGTAAAATTAGAAAGGATTGAAGCATAATATTTTTGGCATTCATTTAAGGAAGAATATATTTATATGTAACAATAAATTTATATACAACCACCATACTCATTCAATAAATAAACATAACCATTCATTCCAAGGTTTGAATATGAAATAAATCCTATATTCATAAAACTCTTTCACTTCAAATTAAATTCATTCCATACACACACACAAAATAATGCTAACTAATTCTTCACAATCCATAATGTAATTAATTGAATTTTTATAATATAAAAATTCTGAAGCATATTTTGGACTAAATTCATTCATACGAGTCTTCTTAAATTTATGGGTATACAAATTTTTAAATATATTAGTAATATATCATTTTTGATGTAGAATTATATTATTTATAGAGTTTGTGCTTTGTGAACTAACCACTTTAAAGTTATCATCTCAAGAGATGAGTCAATAATGCAACCACACGATAATTTAAAAGAGTTGAACTTCCACATTGAAGAGTTCTTGTTCACTTGTAATTTCTCTAGAAGAGCACCACCAAAGGGAAAATAATATTCACCACCTAGCCTCTACTCAAGCCCAACATGGGCTTTAAATAAATTCTTGATTTTTATATAATCCATAAATCACCATTTGGACTTTATACATGCATAAAACATGTTTCACTAAACCAAAAATTCAATAATTACCAATATATTCTTTGAATTCTTACTTAAGATGATGTATCTTCATAGAGGAGATCAATTTAATTTTACATTAACAATTTTTTTGGAGGTTCTCTTCTCAACTATAGGGTGCAAAAATAAAGATAATTCATGCCAAACCACATACTTAACCATTAGGAGGAGATTTCCTTAATTGCTTTATATAACTATAGGTAATCTACCATTTCACCTTGTACTATATTGTTAGGTTCTTCCCTTCATATACTATCTCCAATTATAAAATCCTAGGCATAATATTATTAATATTATTTACATAGACATATTTACTATTATAGAAAATTATAGGATAAGACAACATTTTTAAGATGATACTAATTAAGAAATAAGATCATACAATAATCTATAAGAACAAGTACATTTACATTGAATGCATTTTAACCATCTATTTGGTATTACACATAGATTGTATTGCAATCCATAGAATATCATAATGAGGATAAAATCCTATAGGGTTATTCTAGTAAATATTAAATTAATGCATGATGAAACTCATCCTATTCAATTGTAGATATATACTACTACTCTAATGAGATTAAGGAACTATGATAGATCACTTACTATTCAACTCCTTATATTTATTTTGAGTTATTAAATCTTCTCATTTTTTCTACTTCTATTTCCATTACAAATATGTTGATGCCATCCCTTTTGTTTCCTCTCCTCTTCATTTTATTTTATTTCTACCTTCCTCTCGTCATTCAATTGTATTTTATTCTTTCTATTCCTTATTTTACTCTTTTTTACTATGCATTCCCACTCTATTTTTCAATATTCCCTTTCAATATCCATTTGAAAAATAATAACTAAAATAATTATATAAACAATTGTAAATCCTTTAAACCTTACCTTAATTTTCCTTTTATATCTTTTACAACTTTAATATACTTCTAATTCATGAATTGCATGGGTGATTTGTATGGACGAGTCAAGACTAAGCTTTGTGATTGACCAAGCTTGTAACATAATACAATACATAATGTTATATATTTTAAATATTATATTGGATACAAGTTTTCTATGTTGATTAGAATTCTATTCTATTTTTTTTTATGTTGAAATATGCAGTGATTAAACTTCACTTGAGGTCATGATTGACTTTGTATTGTATTGTATGTATAAGGTCTTTGAGCCCTTGTAAACCTTGAATGTTTACTTTTTGTATTTATTTTATTGTATTAATATAAAATTATATTATATTAGCATAGGCTAGTAGGGATTTTACTTGAATCCAAATGTCAAAGGAACTGACGACTCTCTTTTCCCAAGAATGTTGAATGTAGAGTGTTTCTACAAGCACAATATTGATTCAAATTTACTTCTACAGGTTGCTTATATTGTTAATGTTTTTAAAACGTCATTGAATTGGAGGTTAGGTAGTTGTAGTTCAATGAATCATTGGGTCTGAGACTTAACCATTCTTGCTAAAATTTTGCCTAAATACTTCTAAAATATCAACTCCTTATTCATCCTAGGGAATCATGATTTTCTTGAATGATGATCTCAATCAAGTTGGTAATTGTGTTAAAGGTGCATACTATATTTTTGATGGCTTACAAGGACACCAAGCTTGGTTGGAAAAGAACCATAGATAGCATTAATACTTAGGCTATGAATTCAAGAGAGGGGATCCAAAAATGGTGACCGTATACCAAGATCCTACTTGGATGACCAATTTTACAATACTAACCATTCTACATCTAAAGGAATTTTTATGCTCTCTATTTGATACAGTGCCACTGCCAAATCATCATACTACTATGATGCCAGTTCCTCCTAGAAATTAAGTATTACATTCACCTCTTCTAAAATATTTTCTAGCTATGTTATGATGGGAAAATTACTACAACATTTACTGGTAAATATTTTTTGCTTGGACCTTGCTTTCTTCTAATTTTTAACCAACTTAGCTATTTGTCCCTAGATAAGATACTCTCCTCATCCAAAAGGGTATTTGGGAGTCCTACTTAAATTACCTATATGATATGACTTCTCAATTAATTTATAACATTATTTAGTCTATCATAGGAGGATTGGTAGGTGACAAGGAGTTGTTTGAATGTGATATTCATTAATTTGGTTTGCAACACTTTCTTTATGGGAGCCCTAGCTACTACAATTGCACTAAGCTAATTTTATAGGTCTACTTCAAGATTGAAATGTAGTTGGATCTAAGTGATAACTCAAAATATATAGTATCCATAACTGATTTATATTTGGAGAGGAAGGCATCACATGCCTATAAGTGTTGCAGGTCTATCCTTGCATGCTTCATTTTATCTAATATTTTGTCCCAAATTATTTCTAGTTGATGCTTTAGATTTGATAGATGATATCCTCCTTTAGGTATTTTTCTATCTACTCAAGTCAGAATATCTCATCATGTTTCTGCTTGACAACCTCCTCTTTCTCCTTCTACTAGTTTAGTTGTTCTTTATTTTGTTGGTCATCTAGCTACTTTTACTCATCCTTTTCTTTTATGGCAGCTTTCAACTTAGCTTTAAACTTTTTCACTTCCTCTTTCCCTTGACATGTATTAGCCTTATTTTTTTCTAGTGATATGATTAGATCCTTATTTTATTTGGTGTAGGTCTAATTCTTGTTGTCTATCCTTAAATAGTTGTAATATATAGCCAAGTTTACTTATTAAAAAAATTGGACAAGACCAACATGGTCTATCTTCTATAGGTCCAGTGGTAGGAATATTTATTCTCACAAACATAAATCATTCACCACTATATAAAAATATCAAATCATATATCCACAAATGATATCCATAGTAATATTCCACATAACAAGAAAATATATATAATACCCTTATGGTAGGGCAATACCATCAATCCTCCTTACGAAATGAGAAACTTCGTAATATATCACAATATAGGAGTGCCATTTATTATAACCACTCAGAGAGGGAAAAGTATTATAAACCACTTTATGGGTAAATATGTTTACAAGTAATACTTCATACAAATGATGATTATAATGACAATATCCCTTCATTATATACTCATATTTTAATTCTACTTTGGGAAGCCGACTACTAAACCCTCATCCCACTCATTATTAAAATATAATAATATAATCAACCTTGGGTTATGTGTGGACCATGCTAACTATATATAATACCATTATATAATATAATATCATATCCCCATATACATAATCCTAGGTACCATAACATTCGACCCTCACAAATGTTTAATCCTCAAAACATGAGAAGAAACTAAAATATATGTCCTAAGCAATGTTGATAATGGGTACTAATCTTGATCATCCATCCGTCCAAATGAAATCTTGATTGGTGGTGTTATTTAATGATTATGACACTTTAATATCTATAATTGCTTTATTGGTTCTATGCTTCTACTACTCTACTTTGTTATTTTGAATGAATGGTCTTGTTGTTCCCTAATGTTGCTGCACTACTTTGAAATATAGAATCACTATACATTTTTTTCCAAACACTACCATACTTTATGATTTTCTAACTCCATGAAGATCCATAATAATATTGATGCCCTAAGGCATGCCTTCAATATTGTTGCAGCTCATGGTGGTGTGGGTGGCATATGTTACA
Organism: Wollemia nobilis; assembly: GCA_028583015.1. Classification (NCBI taxonomy): domain Eukaryota; kingdom Viridiplantae; phylum Streptophyta; class Pinopsida; order Araucariales; family Araucariaceae; genus Wollemia; species Wollemia nobilis. Next base: position 69,705 of record JAQPPZ010016387.1, on the reverse strand, counting down.
ACTTTAATCTAGTGTTCTATTTCCTTTGATTATTTAGCATTTTGCTTCTTTATTTTAAATTTATCCTCATGCTCTTCTATATTTTTCCATTATTTTGGGGTGTTCTTGTGCTTCCTATTGAAAAATATCTTAAATATTATTTTCCAAAAAAAATGTGATTTAAAAAATTGTCACTGCCCTTGTTCTAGGTGACTAACTTCATAGGGTTGTATCTCCCTTAATACTACTTGGATTCCTACATATGACCATAATTTTAAAGCTCTTCAAAATTTGAACAAAATGACATAATAATTATATCAATGAAATAATTTTACACAAATATATGGCTCCCAAAAATAAGACATTTTTTAGAAAACATTTACCAAAATTTAACAATCCACAAATCAATTCCCGCTTTGCCAAAAATTTTGCTTTGATACCACTTCTTAGGACACTTTATTATCATAAGTATAAATCATTCGCTAGTATGTATAAATATCAAATAATTCATCCATAAATATTATCCATAGTAACAATCCACACAATGAGATAGAGAGATACTACCCTTATGGTAGGGCAACACCATCATAATCCTTAAGGAAGGAATAAATATATAATATCTACCAATATGGGAGTGCCACTTAGAGAGGGAAAATATCATAGCTATTTAGAGAGGGAAAATCATCAAAAGCCACTTCACAAACAAACATGATTACAATTAATACTTCATATGAGTGATGATTACAATGACAATACCCCTTCTTTATATACCCATATTTTAGTTCTACTTTGGGGAGCTGACTACTAAACCCTCATCCCACTCATTATAAAATATAATAATAGAATAAATCTTGGGTTATGTGTGGCCAATACCAATTATACATAATACTATTATACAAAATAATATCATATCCCCATATACTTATTCCTAGGTACCATAGCATTGAGGCTCAATAACCCAAACATGTGATCAAAGAAGGCTATAATATGGTGTTAGATTTTTAAGCCTTTATACTACCACAAAATATCACAGGTTATCTCAAATTTATCACACAAGATCTCAAATATGAAATAGCCACAATAAAGGTCAAATAATAATATGATGAGTAGAATAATATGAGCAAATTAATATGTATATCAAGGCTTATAATAAATCAAATAACATTCATTTATATGCAACAATATGAATTTAAATAGCTTGAATCATTCATGTACTATGCATGAAGAATAACTCTCAGTATTAATTGCTCAAAATATAGACAAGCTTTATTGCTTTTGTAATAAGATATAATTTGATGTAATTTTATGTAACTTTATATTCTCTTATGGAGTCATTGTCTCCATAATATAGCCATAGCAATGTGACTCTTTGGCTACTTGACTATTGCTTTCCTATGACTCTTGACTTCTCATCTTGTCACTTGTATACTTGACTCTACAATACTTGGAAGACTCTTGGACTCCTATTCTAGGACACTTGTGCACATCCTCACATTACATATTTACATTTTTATATACAAGACACTTGTGCACATTCTCTCACATGACACTTGTGCATTTCCTACACATTCACACTTACATAAAAGAGAAATATAAATCACACATTAAACTATAGACTCAACCCTAATATATTATTTACAAATGTACCATATAGGTACCATGGGTACATTAGCATTTCGAATAATATAATATATCTCAACATAGAGTGGGTTATATCAATCAACTTAGTTTTTGTAAACAATATAGTTTTTCCTTTTTCCACCACCTACATCCTTAGGGTTATGTATCTATACATAGATATTTGATTAATGGCCTATTGATTCTTTTGCAAGTAATTTGTGACCACATCCATAATTTCTTGCTAGGGTGAAAGGTTGATTTGTATGAAAAAATGAGTCATGAAAAACATAGGATGATTGGACCGTTTAGTAGCTCCCAAGTATTTAATTAGAGCCAACACTACCTAAGTTTATTTTAGTATATAGGTATCAACTCTTGTGGTCTAGAAAATTTGCTATGTTATAGCTTGCTTGTCAGTGATGTCTTTAAGTACTCTAGAAACAACTGTGTGGCCTATGAAATGATGATATATGTGAAAGTGGAGGATGATGTAAATAATGGATAAATTTGGGTTGACCATGTGTAGGAAATCATCGTATACATGGTTTATGTGTTGATGAGTGGAGTGGAGGTTGGTGAAGCAGATATGACAGTATGGAGGTGGAGGAAACTATGTATAGACTAAAGGATGCAGATGGAATCATGATACCTACAATTGAGAGTGCCAATTTTATAGTAGAAGTAAAGGAATTCATAATGATGGTAAGTAATGTGGATGCACCTATGGTTGGTGAAGATGATGGCCCAACAAAATAAGAGAAAGTAGAGGGAGGGGATAGTTGAGAGATAAAAGGAGAGAGAGTAGAGATGGTAGAAGATGAAATGGAGGAAGATATAGTGGAGAAGATGGTTATAATTGTCTTTATTGTCTTAGAAATGGTAGCTCCCACATATACTATTTTTCATTAGCTATAATTTCAAGAGCATTATCATCGATGACCTCTCCTTATTTCATTCCTAGGTTGTTGCCTCAAATTACCCCTATGCTTATGCTTTATGTTGACCTTTAAGCTTAGATTTCCTATATTTTTATCTTGCTAGAAACTTTTAAGAATCTTTATTCTTCTATTTGGCCTTAGATGTAAGCTTCTTCAGCTATATCCTTTATTTAATTGCTAATAGCTACTAACATTTCTAGGTTGGATGATACCTAAAAATGGGGATTATAAATATGCAATTGCTCTAGTGTATTCCTTATTTCCACCTCTTATGGGTGTTGATAATTTTATATTAAGGTGAATTGTTCATCAAAGTATCCCTTAGTAGGCATTGGTTTAATTTTCTACTTAGGATCCTTCATATTATACCTCATACTTATGTAAGTGGCCACCTTTATAGTATCTGATTGTGGTTCAAACCCATAAATATTTTGATAGTTTAGTGGTTGATATATGTATTAAGATCATAATTGAGGTAGATACTCTAATATGCTTAGTTTAAGGTTTCCATGTAAAATAAAAACTAAGGAAATGGTTGCTTCTTAATAGCCCTTACATTCTCTTCCCAGGTGCCTCTTTTTTCCAACTTTTTATCTACATCCTCTTTGCTTAGTTTGTTTTGTTTTATTTTGAATCTCATATTTGTTTTCATGGATGTAGGTTGTCTTGAATTTCATCTTGAGTAGAATCTCCATGAAATTTTATTTGGGACCATAGGACCACCAATACCTAACTAAGATGAAGTTATAATTTCTTAACCTCCTCCCAGTATCTTCTATGCACCCTCTTATCTTGATAAAATAGGATGAATTTATTTTATTCTTTACCAAAAAATGTGTCGATAAGATCTAATTAATATACCACCTCTAGTTAAAAAATATAATTTGAAATAATTTTCAAGAGTCTAAATGCCTCATTTGAGAATTTATTTGACTATACCAATGAGAAATACACCCCTAGGTAGAACTCTTTGATCTCCTTACCCTTCTATTACACTAGAGCCATGTAGGTGGAGTATAGTCTAAGAAAATTTCCATCTATTCTATCCATAATAAGATTATATAAATTTATTTTGAAGTCATATGATTTATTGTAGTGTCCAAAGCATAGGATGTTTTTGCTCCAAAATATGAAGGGAATATCCTACTAAGTTGTACTTGTCTAGCTGCATATTTGGAAACCTATATTTCCTTTGGTATAGGATTAACCAAATCAGGTAGGAAATGAGGGTAAAAACCTTGGATTTTTCAATATTGGTTGGATACCGACTAATATACTTAGCTTAAAAGTTTGCAAAATCAAGAAATTGAGGATATTTTTTACCTCCATGATGGCATATAGAGCCTCTAAAGAAAGTGATTTCTAACAACATTATTTATGCATATTCCTTGAATTATTCTAGTTTCAATGGAATTTTAAACCCTTTGGTCTCCATTGAGTTAATCATCTATCATACCAAGAATTTTTCCCAAGCAACTTGATCTTTTTAGTTGAAGAAAATTTCCTATAACTTGGAGAAATAGGATATACAACAAATATTATCATCCATCACCTATATCATAGTCCTAATGATTTTTAGTTTTATAAAAATTAATGGGAAATCATGACTTGTCGAGGTAATGGATCTAGTGTCTTTATAACACCTTTGGGAATATGCATGTACTATCTCTAGACACTTCGTGCTCTTAGCACTAGGAATTACCCCACTTTGGAGCTCCATAACCTAGTGATAATCGAAGAGTCGCAAGGGTTCATTTCATACCTTCTTAAATATTATTTTATATTATTTAGGGATGTATTTGAAATTGGGATATTTAACACCATTGTAAATGGTTTGGAAGATTCTATTTCCACTTCTCTTCCTTTTGATTTGTTTCGACTATGGAGGAGACACACCCTATGTCATTTTAACTTAGAGGATTCTCTAACTTTTGTTTTTTTTAAAGGTGGATGGTTGGATCAGACTGGACTATGGAATTGTACCTCCACTTATAAATTTCATTTCCTTATATCTAGTCCATGTTTCTTCCCCGATTAACCTTCACCAACTTATTTGGAATTTATCCTATAATATTCTAGATAATTTTTTCTAGAGTTTCAAAACTAGAAATTCTCTGTTTTTTCTCAAATTGTTAAATTTCTTCATTTATATTCTACTTTGTTCAGTGAATCATTATTTTATGTTATAAAATCATCATATTTACCAATTCCATAACTATGCTACTTACGAGTGAGATTTTGGCAAATCATTGATATTCTAGAATGAGGGCCTAAAATAGAGATGAAAAATAATTAGAGGATTAGGATGATGAAGTGAAGGGTTCTTGAATTGATGGGAACTTGGGATAATATTTGAATATTAGATAAATTATAAGTGAAAGTCAATAATTTGATGTATACCTAGATTGTGAAAGGTTTGAGATGGACCTTGTTGATGATGAGATGGAGGTAAGTGTTGGTGATTTAATGGGATCAAAACTTGAAAATTTCTTAGAATTTTTTTTAAACCAATGGTTCACTGGTACCTAGGGTTTCCATAATGTTCAATAGAAGGAAATTAGAAAAATTATGAAATCTAGCTAGAGGAAAAAATAAAACCCTACCTACCTCTCGATGTAGTAGAGATGGTTGAAATGATAGTTGGGAATAAATTATAACATCTTCATGAAGAACCTTTCTTTTCTAGCTCTAATGCATGCACACTAGTTATTATTTGTTTTCAAATGAATATAATAAGTTTAGAGGTGGAACATATTAGGGTTTTTATTGCAATCATCTTAGGGATTCACTATCAACTCTTTCAACAAACCAATGTTCTATTTCATTAATAATAATTGGAATTTTTTTTTTTGATAAATTAGGGGAGTGGGTTGTAAGGATATAATGGAAATTTTAAAGTGAGCTTATGATTTTTAGACATATAGAGATTTGGAACTTTAAATAAATGAGAGAATAGTAACATTATCCCCTTTTGGATCCTTCTACTTATATACTTTTTATAAATAGTTGATCAAGCACACATGCAAATCTTGTATGTAATTGTGAGGCTAATCCTTCTTCTCTTCTTTAACAATGATGAATTTATATTTAGTATTCCTTATATTCTCTAGGTACCCTAATTTTTAGGCCTAAATTAGCATGACATTGCACTATATAATGAATTACATTATTTATTAATAGATTAGTCCATTGAATAAGTTAGGTTGTTTATTTAAAAATAATGAATCACTAGATATGATGGATCACTGAGTTATTACTTTGACGAGGAATTTTATGGAATTTTGGACTTAGAAAAAATTATACTTATCTTACTTCGTTTTCCTAAACTTATCCATTAATCCAATTGATTCCTGTCATAAAGGAAACTACAAATAAATGGGACTAGATGTCTCTTTCAAGATTTTCACCTAGTAAAGAAAGAGGATATATATATATATATATATATATATATATATATATATATATATATATATATATATATATATATATATATATATATATATATATATATATATATATATATATTTTAAAGGATAGAAAAGGGAATAATTAGAAGTGGGAAAACAAAAATAGAAAAATATTATGTATATATTTTACAAGTTATTATTTTTATGCATATATAGGGTGTAAGTGCTACCTATTTACTAATATGGATAGTATCCTTCCTTCTATCATGGCTAGTCTATAGGTATTGTATACTTGGACATTGACTATCTAGTAAGACTCACTCTAGAATGAATCATAGTTTTAAAGTTGTCTAGGTTTTGTACTATCTTCATCCCACTTCATCACTAGATCATCATTTTTGAATAGGACATTTATTTCCCTCCTATAAAACCACCTTTTTATTATTTGTTTATGGCACACAAAATTTTGAAAGGCCTTTTTCCTTTCTTCATCTAGCTATAGTAAAGTATTTTTTTTTTTTGGTAAGTAAGAGAATATTATAATTAACACCGGGTTTTAACTGGTTGACCCAAAACCATTTTACAAAATAGGGTCCACCGACCAAGCTGGACAAAGGCCAAGCCCTAAAATTTTAAACTGACAACAAAAATGGCCAAGACCTACTCTTCCATTAGAATACAGCCAAACTAAACTATGGAAGCCTAATATTATGGCCATCAGAAAAGAAAGACGCAAAAAAGAACTAACAAAGACAAAAACTAATCATGCAAGCACCATGCCGAGTAGCTTGTGCCCATATAAAAATAATAGAATATGGTAAAAAAAAAATCCCATAGAATGGACAGCCAAGAGGCCAAGAAGTCTTCCTTGTAGTCCTCATCTAACTTCTTATCATCGTTCTTGCCATCATCTTTAGATTTTGCCTTCGACTCCTTGTGCCCCTGGAACTGCTGGCTATAAAATAGAAGATTTAGGGAATCACACAAATCAACAGCTGCACTGATGAGGCCAGACAGACTCTTCAACTGGTTGATATTGTTGGAGGCTGATGAAATTGTCATCTTCTCCAAGACTATTATGGTGGGGTCTGGTGCCTCATTGTCAGGGATATAGTAAAGTATTAAGGTAAGCTTGCAATGGTTGAATACCTATATCTTTTTTATTGTTGAGATATTTTAAGTGAATAGAGTTCTAAGTTTATGGGTAACATAGATTTTTTATGGACACTAACTTGTATGGAGAAGTTACAATTGAAGCCTTAGAGGTCACCTATCAACCTATACTATTCTCTTTAGCTTGATATGTCAATTTCTTCTAGACTCTACAATTTTTTCTTCTTAGAATCCAAATCATATTGTTATTAGTGGAATTAGCTAAGTCATTCCCCTAAGGATAGTAATTCAAATAATTTTTTAAAAGAGACCCGTACTCTAGTGCATATTGAAGCAACTTTACTTATATAAATAGGTTGGTTTTATCTGTGATGATCACAAATGATGCTCCAAATCTAATTATGATATCCTACAATAGTTTGGTGATAGTTTCTTGGTTCATAACTTTGATTGGGACAACTTCTATCCATATTGTAAAATAATTTGTAGCCAAAACCCAACCATACCTTGCACTTAACATAGGGTTTATCTCTTTAATTAAATATAATCCCCATTGATAAAAAAATTCTTTAACCACAATTGGCTTCAAATGCATAGGGATTTTATTTCTTTGATCCTTATATAGGTAACACACACTATAATTCTTTACCTATTGGAAATAGTTGGTATATATAATTGTCTAATAATACCTTATCCTTACAATCTTATGAGCCATAGTTTGAGCAGAGTAGTGACCTCCTTCAATGTGATATTCATGTAGGAGGTATTTGACTCTTCCTTCTTCTATGCATATCAGTAATATTTCATCATAACCTCTTCAAAAAAAAGTATTTTCAAGCCACAGTCAATTTTTTTCTTGAACTTGTCTCTTTGCTTTATTATTAATTCTATAGTAAATTCTCTTGATAATGTGTACCATTTTATATCTCCCATCCATCAATTGAAGTTTGTTTACTTTATTATTAATTTAATAGCATAGGCCATGACCAGTTTTTTACACAAGGATATTCCTCTTACAATCTTAGTGGGTTTTATATCTATGTCTAATTCCTAGATCTTGTTGATCCATATTGATTTTTTCTCCCAACTCACCATGGAGGAATACTGACCTATATTTTAGATGTACACCAAAGATAGTGGTTTTAATTTGGGTTAAAAAATATCTAAATGTCCTCAATACCTTTATCATATAAAATACCTCCTTATTGATAAAAGTGTATCTTTCTTCATAGTTGTGAAGCACTTGACTTATAAAGAATACATGATGTTCTTCATCTTTGTCATCCTTTTGAGTCAACAATGCGGACACACTTTCATCAATACCAAAGACATATAGACATAAGTTTTTTGCAAATCTAGGATTTATTAGAATATGTGCCTTGGTGATAAACTCCTTAATATCTTAAAGTTATCCTTTCCCTTCTTTGGATTAACATCTTGATTATTGGCTTGACTAGCTGTGCAAAGTTGGTGATGAATTTAGATACGAACTAAATCTAGCCTAGGAAGGATCTCATACCTTTAATTGATGATGATAGGAGAAAATATTGAATGAATTTATATGATCAAGTTCAATGTCTAGTCCATATTTGAATACGGCATGACCTAAGAGTTTTTCTTCTTGTACAAATAATATGGACTTATTAGGGTTTAAGCATATACTAAATTCTTTAAACCTTTTGAAAACTAGCTCTAAATGCTCAATGTATTTTTCCCTTTTGTTTGAGAAGACAGTTAGGTCATCTAAGGATACCAAAACTATTTCATCTATCAGACCTATGAATATGATATCCATGGCCCTCTAAAAGGTGGCACCAATATTTGATAAACCAAATGACATCATATGATAGGCAAATATTCCACACTTGGTTGCAAAGGTGATTGTGTGCTTATCGATATCCTTCATCCAAATTTGGTTGTTTCCTAATAACTTGTCTAGTGGTGGCATTATTTTTGACCTCTTGATCTTTTGAAGAATTTGATACATATATGGGAGTGGGTAATGGTCCTTTAGGGAGGATCTACTTAGATTTTTGAAGTCAACACATAATATTATATCTTTACATTGGGACCAAAGTTGCCACTCAAGCAGAATGTTTGATAGGGAAAATAATATGATCCTTTAGTAGTTTAAGGAGCATCTTATTCATTTCAACATCAATATTTGGATTTATTAATATATTTTTTGTCAAAAAGTCTTTTGTCTTGGATCCAAATCTATGGTATGTTCAATAATCCTTTGATCGTATACTATTAAGTCCTCGTAACTCTATGGAATCACGTCATTGTATTTGCCATAGTGTTTATTAAAAATATTAACCTCTTATTCTGTGAAATCCTTTCCTATTAGGAGATCATTACCTTCACCCATCTATATTGGAAAATAAAATAAAGGCTTTACTTTGATGCTAGTTTTCCTTGCAATATTAGGGTTGAACAAGATTTCTAGTGTGATTATTCCCTTTGAAAAATGATTGGTTTTAAATTGGATCACACCATATTTTATTTCATCTTCATTCTCACTATTATACTCAATAAATTAGGCCTATTTTATTAGGTTTTCCTTAATTTTATTATATATGTTTAACACTTACCAATGATCTGAGTTATCTAAAACTATTAGTTGAAATATCATTTCCAGTTCTTTAGTCCCGTCCCACAAGTCTTCAATAGGGTCAAATTCCACTACCAATATGGATAATTAATATGCTTTGGAATTAAAATATCTTGGTATAGAAGTGATTTAATAAGAGACAAATATTCCTAGAAAGTCCCAAGCCTTGTGTTACTAAGACTTGTTAATTTTTGTAGTGTAGGCCAAGCAGACCTAGTTAACAACTAATTTAGAGTCACCAAAATTGTCAACTTGTTAGATCTTAACTCTTTAGATTTTTATAGACTTGTGCATGGAAATTTGTATTGGTGCAATAGAATAGGAGATGATGTGTATAAATCCTAACTTCACCCTGTGAATCAAATGATATAAATCCTGATCCTTACTCCTTTTCTAGTTCTAACTTTGTCAAAATTAATGGTCCATATTTATTTTGACTTTAGAGATTGTTGAATGGTCAATAATGAAGGATTTATGGGTGATTTTAGAACTAAATAGGTCCCCAAGCCCAATTATTCACTTTAGTTTTCCACCTCTTGGTCATATTTTTCTATACTATCATGATGATCATATTAGAAACTATGTCCCACTTGATTGATTTGTCATCTCTAAACTTAGGAAGTTTATTCCAATTGACCATACCATCATTGTCCAACCTATGTAGGAGGTAATTACACAAGGATCATTCTCAATATAGATAGTCTTGTCATATTTAAGGACCTTCATATGTACGTAAACCATTGCTAGGTAATTGTTCTTATATAGATTCTTGGTCCATTTTCATGATAACAATATTTCAAAGTAAAGAGGTAGGTCAAACATGATCACTTTTGGGATGAATATAAGATACAGGTGCCTTTCCACAACCATTACATGGTATTTTAACACATCCATGATGTTAAATTGCATTCCATCCATATAAATAGGCCTACTAACCATTTTTGTATGTGGTAATTTGATTTCTTCATGAATACCCTTTGGTCTAATAGTGATTGTTGTACTTGAGTTAATAATACAACACCTCAAAATATAGTTCTCAATTTTTAGAGTAATACAAATGAAGGTGGTTTCATTATATTTTATTTTGGAGAATTAAGCATATTTGTGGAATTCACTTATATTTCCTCGAGATCTTATGTTATTAGGTTTTGTTGCATAGATAAATTGGATTGATTAATAGCAAGGGGATTTCTATTTTTAGTGTATCTTTGCTCTTGCTCTTTTAGTCCTTCATGGAGCAGATCCATTTATCTTAGTAAGGCTAGTACCTCTAGCATGTTTACTTTAGTTGGAGTATTCTATAGAGCGGCACAAAATACTACATGTGAAACATTGTGGATGCAATATATTCTATTAGATATGGATTTGTATTTCAAACAACCAACAATATTAAATTGTGATAATAAAGGAGTTCTCAAGTTAACAATATTAAATTTGGTTGTATTTCAAACAATCAAATTTTCATGAATGAACCAAACATATTTAAGCACAATGTCACTTTATTCAAGATCATGTTTAGGATCATCATATGAATCTTCAATATGTTCCTACTAATAACAAATGACAAACATTTTTTACAAAAGCTCTTTGAGAAGTAAATTTTGAAGCATTTCAACAATTATTATGTATACCAAATAATGTAATATAGGGGATGTTATATAAGTATTACTTATTTTTGGTCATAAATTTTCCTAAGTACAAAATATATGTGCACCCTAGACCCGACCAACATTGAAAGGCTAAAGGAAAGAGATGTCCTTCAGGCCAATATCCAGAGAGGGTTGGTTCCCGTACTAATCTAACAATTGGTGTAAGCTTAGGGTAATAGAAAGAGATGGGAAATGACATAAAGGAATGGGAAATATGGCTATGAGCCAGAAACATAAGGTGGGGATAAACTAGCAGCTAAAATCCAAATCAAGTTTTAATTAGCATATAACAAAAAGAAAAGCATAGGAACCATTCACAACTTGTAGAGATAACTTCCAATAAATATTTCAGCATTCAGTTCTCTATTAGGAATTAAATTCAGATGTAGAATTTAAACTTATCTAACAAAGATCATGAACATAATAGAAATGATAGGCAGAAAGTAATTGCATACACCACTGATCTAGGAACTAGAGCCAAATATCTTTCAATTGATGCAGAGAACTCAAAGTATTTTTTGGTAGAGTGTCTATCCTCCATTTTTACATCAAGATGCTTAGTATTTATAGAGGGTTGCACCTCTGTAATTAAATGCACATTAAAAAAAATGTTGGCTAGTCAAAGATCAAATAGTAACAATTTTCTCCTCGGCAACTGTAATGAACAAATTAGCACATTCCTTAGGAAGCAATGATCCCGTTTTCATGGAGAGTGCTTTGGAAATTAGCAGGAATGGATGATGGAAAATCATCTCAGAAGTCGGTGCATCGCAACACAACAATGTCGCGCAAAAATTAGGAGCTCAAACATTAAATATTGGTTGCCACTTCGTCATCTTGTGCCTCAGAACTTTATTTTTTCTAGGAAGACCCAACAAAAATTAACTTCATTTGGAAAAGGAGCGAAATCAATGGATGGTGCCTTGAAAATGAAGGTGATCATACCATAATCAGGAGCACAACATTTAACGTTGGCAACCCTTCAACAGGAATTCTAGAAATATTGATTTCATTGCCCCAATGAATTAAAATTTTCCAACCTTTGATCCTTTCCAAAAATGATCTGCAATGATGACGCCTTCAAAAGGAACTTCGTTGAGAGGAAAAGGAAAAAATTGATTTCGCCAGAGCAATGGGACGAAAAGCCATTTCGTTGCAATCATGAGCGAAAATGGAAGTGCGTTGAAAAAAGGGGTAAAAATAGAAATTCATTTGGTATTTTCGCCCATCTTGGATCTTTTGCTATTACGCCTGAAGACGTTCTTTCTTGCCTTTACTTTCTTATTCTGTAGTGATTTCACCAGGAAATGGGGCGAAAATTACTTTCACTAAAAAGTGATTAACTTCGCTGGAAATTGCACCCACTTTAGAAGTTTTGCTGTGAATCTTGCTAGAAAGTAATCTTGATGTATTATTGAGTAAAAATAGAATTTCACTCCAAAAGGAGGATGAAAATGAATTTTTCTCCTATTTGGGGTGAAATTGACTTTGACCAACTTAGGAAGATGTCGTTTTCATTGCCTTTTGCTCCAAGTTGGGTGCTCTTTCTTGCTTTCACTCGAATTTGGGCGAAACCATCTAGTTCATTGGAAAAGGAGCGAAAATCATTGTTTTTGCTTATCTCATGGTGAAATTGACTTTGACCAATGCCCATCTATTATTTTTACCCCAAAATTAACTAAAAATAGTAATTCACCCAAAAAAGGTGAAATCACCTTGGAATGCATAAGTTCGGGCAAAATCACTTAACTTATCTTTTTCTTCACTTGTAAAATCCTCCCTTTTCATTCCAACTTGGGTGAAATCATCTTAATGCGCCTTCTATATTTTATTTTCGCTAGTGAAATTATTGAAAAAAATATCAAATTAAAACAATAACAACACCAAAGATTGAAGAGACCAGTACAATCCATTTTTTAATTTGTATACTTAGAATTTTTACAACAAAATTCAATGTGGCAAAACTACCAACACTTTTGGTGGCTCTCGGGGTATTCAGTTAGTCTGGATGCAATCAACCCCAGGCCTTCATCCATTGGGCTCAACTATCACTTTTACTAGCTACATCAGATGATTCCCTTGATTCAATAGCCTCCTTTCATGCTTTCTCCACCTGTTCCTATTCTTCTTGCTTTGCGAGACTCGCACTAGTAGTCTCATATACTGCAACCGCCTCAACCCAAGAATCTGAGTTGAACATAGAGAGATTGTTCAATGAATCAATGATGAAGTGCAATATCTAGATGTGGTCCAAGCTGATGTGATTAGCTCTCTAACTCAGCTCCAATAGGGATGACTCGATGCGGGTGAGCCTCTTCATGAATGGTAGTACTTGTTCCTCTATAATTGGCTCCATCCAACTATCGATCTCTAAGGTATCTTCTATGAAACCTCTCTAGGTTGTCTCCAACTCTCATTTCAAAAAATCTCCCCTTGATCATCTATGAAGCTCAAAAATCTAGCATCAACTACAACCTCAAAATAAATGAGCAAAATGCAACGCTCCTGTTCAAACATAGTAACCAACTTTTGGCCCTCTCTAGCCAGCTCCAATCTGGAAAAATAGCTGCGCAATGTAATCCTGGCATTGGACCAAGCTCGATCCATCCCGCTCATTGGTGTAATTCGAAAGTCAGACTGAGCTAACGCTTGAATATTTAGTGCCATCTCTAATTTTGGTTCTAGCTGCTCCTCGACATACTCCAAAGTCTGATCGCCAAGGAGAATTACTATCCAGGCCTCATGAATATACAATAGAACCATGAGCGCTTTTGCTGCCCATTTTGTGTAGTCTTCAGTCAAACGACAATGAGCTTCCTTGATCTTCTCCTTGGAGAACCCCACTGATTATGTGGCTTTTTCAGCCAACTGATTTTGTAAATATTCTAGTTGGGCAGTTAATGTCTGCACCTGTTGTTCAGCTTCTTCCCATATTTTTTGATGCTCCTTGGCTACTTTCTCCAAGTCTTCCACTTTCTACTACCAATGCTCTGCCTCTGATTTTTCTATCTCTAGTTGTGCCCTATTTTTGGCCAAAGCTTCTTCCAACTCAATGATCTTCACCTCAACCTCAAAAAATCTCTTCTTGTAATGCTCACCATGCAGGTAAAGCGAGCTCATATCCACCTGAATATTCCCCATTTTCTCTATAGTATCAATATTTGTTAGGTCCTCTATAATGACTTCATAAGCATAATCACTTGGAGCCATCTCTCCTTGGGGCTTCTGGACCTAGGGAATCATATTTACAGTGTGGGACTCCATAGCTTCGGGGTCAAAGGAGACCTTCTTCAACGACTTTGCTGGAGCTTGAGCCTCTTTTCGCTTACGGATTTTTAGCCACTATGATGAACTCTAGCGGGCTCGACTTATTTTTGCTACAACAGGATGCTCTAGCACAACCTCCATCTCTGACTCTGGCAACACCTGCAACTCAAGGAATGGAGAAAAGGGAAAGTGAGCCTGCTGAGGGTTTGGCTTAGGAAGGGAAGTAGAAATGGGAACAGTTGATGGAATGGAGATGGTTGAGGGAATGAAAGTGAGGGGTTCAGCTATAGTTATACTTACTCGAGGAGGAGCTTGTGTACTTATAGCCATGGTAGAAGTTACCGGAATGGAAGATGAAGGGAGCAAAAATGGATTGGGTGCGGATGCAAAAGAACTGAAAGAAAGGGAAATAGAGAAAGTAGAAGAAGAGGGAGCATTGGTGATTGGTGACTGAGAAATGAGAAGTGAAATGGAAGTGGAAGGTATACCAAATGGGGGTGAAATGGAAGTGACAACTATAGAAAGGGGTGTGATAGTCACCAAATGCTCATGAGTAAGGGAAGAAGTCAGGGAAAACGTACCTTCAGGCTCCAACACCATTTGAGCCGATGATGAGGGTGGCTACGATACTAGCTCCTCCTCTGCTTGATCTTCCTTCAACTCTTCCTCAATCTCCTCTTCAAGATTTATGAACTCCATCTTCTGGCCAAGCTGCTCTTCCTGGACCAAAGGAATAATCTCTGAAATGTCAGCCTATGTAGCTACAACTGCAGGAGGAGGGTTTGTACCAGATGAAGAGACTGCACCAGTCCTTGGCTTCTTGGAGATTTTCAAAAAAGGAAGTGCCTCACGCATACTCCTCTTCTTACGCTAGAGCTACTTTTCTGGTGATGGCTATTTTTCTTCCTCCACAAGTGGTGCTTTTTCAGCCACAAGTTGCTCTTCTCTAGCCACGATCTCTTCGTTGTTAGATCTTTGAAAGCTTTGAGGTATAATTTTAGTGAAAGAGATCGGTTGGTAGTTGTCATAATATTCATCATATATGTCCAAAAATATATCATCCATCGCCAAGCCATAGGCTGACCTAGTTTTTCCTCGGTGGGCCCTCATCACCCACCAATTGGTAATTTTCTCCTCAGACCAAGCGGGCAACTGATCCTTCATTTTTCTAAACAGGCCCAGAGGAGGAATCTGGTGCTTGTGGACTTCAGGATTATATTCGGCCTCCATCTCATAGAAATCATGCCATGGTGGGAATGTCATCATCTTCTCAATGTGCCATTTGAGATCATACCCTTTTGGATTATTTCTCTACTACTCAATATCTACCCAGGGGCAGTAATGAAAACTCTTTGCCTTGATCAATACCACGAAATGACCCAAAGGGTCGTATTTCCACCACTGGGGCAACTCAACCAAGTCGAGGTCATAGAGGGTTTCTGTAATCAACTGATTTTGTCCAACCTGGCTTACTTCAATATCATCGAAACAAAAGGGCATTGTACATGTGGTTCGTTTCCCTCGACCCACCCCATAGATGTGATTAATGAAATCATTCTGGTGGGCAACCTCCAATGCAAAAAGGTGCTCTATAGCAAAATATGGAAGGAGAAATGACTTGCCAGTAAAGCCAAAAATTCGTACAATGATGCCTTGCGTCAACAAGAAAATGTCACCTTTCTCCTTCATGACGACCTCCTCTCTCATCGTCCTTGGCACTCTCTCACATGTGCCAAAAATAAGCTCGAGGATGGGGCCCAAGAACATTCAGTTGAAATTATAATATGACTCCTTTCTAGACAAACTTGGAGTCCATAAATAAACTGGCAACTTCCTGTCTACCACATCAGTCTGCTTGATAGCTATAAATGAAAAGCGCTGGTGCATGTGGAAAAATAAATACCATGCTAAAAATGAAGAATATTTGAACACTACCTCTTCTCCACTCTGCACTCTCTCCAACTGGGTATGCATTCTTCGAGCCACGTAATCCACCCAATCAAAGAAAATTGGGTTTGTGCTCATCGTCATTGTTGTTGGAGCATAGAATTCTACCTGTGAAATACACTATACAAGTACCACTTGCCATTTATGCATCATAGAATCCGTAGGAAGACCAATCACCCAGGCCAACATAGAAAACATGTCTGGACTCTTAAAATCTATCAAAGGCTTTGGAAAAGCTGACAACTCTCCAAACTGTGGCATTTTTATCAGCTGATTTTCCATGAACTAGCGCAATGTCACAGTCGACTGGTACCTTTCATCTTGCTCCTTGAGATTTAACTTTTTGAACATAACATCTGGAGGAGGCCTCACCCCACAAGCAAATGCTTCTCTGACTGCGTTAGACAAAATGGTGAATAATCTATCTCCCTTTGCATTTTGAATAGCTCTTGTGGTGGGGTTATAAAATTTTAAAATTGCCAACACCAGTTCTGGGCAAGCATGAACATGTGTACATAGGTACCAAAAAATATATGCATGATACGCAATAGTTAATGGGATTTCTGGTGTCAAGCCTTGTCTGACAATAACTTCTACATCTTGGCGCAATTTTTCCATGCCCTTGTTTAAAATGATGTAGTCACCGATCTGAGCCAGTGCATCATAATATGGATCAAGCTCTATATCTTCATTTTGCTTGGATTTTTTAGCTTTCTTGCCTCCCTCTACTTTTTTCTATATTTTCTTTGTCTCAATAGTTTTCTTCCCCATCTTCATCCTTCAATAGTTTCACTTCAGCACTCTAATAGTTCTACAAAGAAACAACAATTTGACAAAGTTGAATGATAATCTTGCAATACTCTAGAAAAAATACTCTTGATCTTTCTTCGTCTACAAGCTTCTGGTTCACCTTACTTATAATTTTTACCTCCAACTACCCAATTTAATGCATGTGGTGCACCTTGATAAATCCAGGCAAACGTGCTCCTTGGTTCTTTCACCCGAAACACTTTTTTATGATTTTTTAACTGCCAATCAATTGTCAATAATTTCCTTGTGCTCTAAATTTTCTTCGAACGTTGTGCCCAATCACTTTTAAATCTTGAGGAGTGTAATCTAGTTATTAATGGCCGGCCTCAATAATTATGAATGTGATGGGAGCACTCTTTGAGGTGAAATTAGTAAATTTGTTGCATTAAGATATTGAAAACATCTTCTGTGAGTTTCTCCAGTGAAATTAGCTTGATCTCATGCATTTAATTGAAGTCCACTTCAAAATTAGCTCATGCTAGCATGAAACATTATTTTGGGTGCACTTGTTTTCCAGAAACGTCAACTAGGGTGAAAATAATCATGCAACTGATGGTTTCATTCAACTAGCGCTCCGAAAATATTCTTCCCTACTTTGCTTGGTGAAATTACATGCTTGGCAATCTTTAAAATAATTCATCTTCTTTATTTGCCCAAAAAACAAGCTTTATTTGGAAAAAGCAAGATGTAAATTAATTTCACCCCCTTCCATGCCGAAAATAAACTTTGCCAACTGAAGTCCCCAAAAAAGCATGTGAATTTCTCTCTTAACTCAAGCTTTCACTCCGAAAACATCCTTTGGGGAAGTTAACAGGAATTTCACCCCGAAAATGGAAAATACATGGCGAATTCTCTTTTTTGGGCGAAAATAACACCTTTTTTATTCTTGCTTTCTCACTTTTTGCTTTTCTTTTATATTTTTCCTAGCAATTAAAGATAGGGGCACTTTTTAATGAAAAGCAAACCATTAAAATCCATGTGTTCATGCTACCAAAAATGATGCTTTTAATAATTTTCTAGAGAAAATAACCTGCTTTCTTTTAATGCTTTCACCCGAAAATGACCAAAAGATCCTTTTAAAACATTTTTGGGGCGAAAAAAATTTTTTCTAGTGAAGAAGTGCTTTCGGAGCGAAATCACCTGCTCAGGGTGAAGTTAAATTCTCCCGGTGAAACTACTTCTCTCTTTTTTTAATCCTTAAAATAAAACATACTTAGCCATTTAAAAATAAAATGACATTAAAAGAAAACTATACACATATTTACATACTTGGTCTAAAAATTTTCACTGAAGACCATTGATTGGTAGCACATGGCCATCCATATCCTGCAAGTAATAGGAATTGACTTGATTCACACCCAAAATCTGAAAAGGGCCCTCCCATATCACCTCGAACTTGTGATGCTTGCCTGGCTTTG
This sequence comes from Wollemia nobilis, assembly GCA_028583015.1. Taxonomy (NCBI): domain Eukaryota; kingdom Viridiplantae; phylum Streptophyta; class Pinopsida; order Araucariales; family Araucariaceae; genus Wollemia; species Wollemia nobilis. The sequence goes on along the minus strand of JAQPPZ010016387.1, from coordinate 50,943 downwards.
CCTTGTTCTCGTTCCATTTCAACACCAGATCACCCACCTTGAAAGCCTTCTCAGAAGTCTTCTTACCGAACCACTTCTTCATCATTTGGGCATGTTCCATGAAGGCATTGTATGATTTCTCCCTCTCTTCCTCCAGCTATAAAAGTTGAGCCAACCTTGCACTCATGGGGTCGAATTCATCATCTTCACCATCAAGTAAGTGCAAGGATTGAAGGGCCAATAATTCAATATGAATGGGTAAGACTACCTCTTTTCCATACACCAAGGAATAAGGGGATGTCTTGATAGATTTTTCACTAAGATGTGATCGACCCATAAGGCTTGGTTCAAGAGCAAGTGCCAACTTCACTTGTTATCTCCTAGAGTCCTCTTTAGAATCTTGAGCAGATTCTTGTTCATGGATTCGACCAGGCCATTTCCCTATGGATAGTAATTTGATGAGGTTTTTAAATAAATATCATACTTACCCGTAAACTCGTTGATTTTAGCACCGATGAATGGGGTTCCATTATTTGTTATAATTGCATATGGGATGCCGAAACGAGTGATCAATCCTTCAAGGAATGAGATGACCACCTCCTAGTTGGCTTTCTTGGTTGGAATTGCTTTAGCCCATCGAGTGAAATAGTTAGTTGTAGTTAGAATGTACTTATACCCAGTGGATGAATTAGGATCAATGACCCCAATGAAATCTAAGCCCCATTTCTGAAATGGTGCTTCTACTTGAATCGGATGAAGGGGTAATGATGCATTCCTACTTCTACCGACATATCTCTGGCATTTGTCGTAACTTTGGCTGACTTTGAAAGCATTTACAAAGAGAGTGGGCCAAAAATAACCTACTTTGATGATCTTCAATGCCATGGGTCTCCCTGCATAGTGGCCTCCTAAAAATCCATAATGGAATTCTTCTAGGATTTTCTACTTCTTTGATTTTTTGATGCACCTGAGAAGTACTCCAATATTTTTGTGGAACAATCCATTTGGCAACATCACATACCTGAGGACCTATAGTCCGAATCTCATTCCCTATGAAGCATTGAGATGCAAAGGACATCTTATCAAATTGAAATATTCAATAAGATCTTCTATCCAATCATGGTAAACTATAGAGTGATTAACAAAATTACTTTCACTTACTGAATCTTCAAGTTGGTAAACCATGGATTCAAAAGCAACGCTTCTTACAAGCTCCTAACATAGTGCTCGGCCTTGAACCAACTTGGTTGGTTGGATTTCAACATCATACTCCTGGATTGTTGAAACCCAACCAAATCTCTTATCTCCAAGTTCTCCCTGGATGATGAAACTTTGGATATATGGATGGACAACATAAACTATTTTTTTTCTCTAGGAAACAAAATACCAATGATGGCAATTTTGGGTACCTTGAGTACATTGCCTTTGCTCAAGTGTAGTTGTTGTCATTGATGTCAAGGAGTTTGTGCTGATGTCAAAAAGAGTTTGTGCCAAAGCTAGTTTTGATGGATCCATGATATTTGTTCAAGATGCTCTTAGATCTTGAAGGTTCCATGATGGCAGTCTAAAAGGGTTTTTGTTAAAACCACATTGGCAGATTTAAAGGTTTTTATTAAAACCAGGTGGATGCATTAAAGGTTTTTTATTAAAACCAATTTCAGCTTAATGCAAAGGTTTAAGTGGAAATATTTATTAAATAATAATTTAATTAAAAACCTTCTAAAGGTTTTAATTAATTATTTTTAATAAATAATTATTATTTTTTAAAATAATAATTAAAAGGTTTCTTAACCCCTATAAAATTTATGGCGGCAATATTTAAAAGGTCAAATTTCCTCCCTCCTTGGTCGACGTCGCAAAGTGCATGCAATGCACTATAAATACCTGCCTTGCCTTCATTTATAATATGGCTTGTGAATGATGAATTATTCCAAAGGGCGTATGCGTTGTTTCATCGACCCTCATGCGCTTTTTGATTGTATATTACGCAAGTTAGTCGAGCCATAGTATCAACGGGTGATGTGGTGTATTGGTGGCAGCGAAGGTGGTTAGGGCACTTCTAAGCGGGAGGTCCCACGTTCAAGTCCCCGCGAAGTGTTTTTATTGCAAATCCTCTTTTCGACCATGTGCATTGATTGGAGCTTGATGGATTGGTGGAAGTCCTAGTCACGGTATTTGCGGATTTCTGAAGCGTTGTTGGTTTGACCTTCCTTTTGGTCAAAGGTACATTGTTTTTAATTAACCCTTGTTTATTTGCTAAGAGTGGCTTATGTGGTAAATGTATTTAGAAGTAAATATATTTTAGGAGATATAAGGGTTGGCAATATTTGTTCTAAAATAGTTTTGGTTGAGTAAATGACATTGTGGTGTTATGGAGATATAAGGAATGCTAACTTAATATTTTTACTTTAGTTGGATTGAAATTTAAAAGGGAAATAATTGCCATGGTGGTTGAATTATTTTGACATGACATGTTGGGTTAATAATTTTTATGGAATATCAAAATTATTAATGGAAGTAGATTTTCAAGGGCTGATTCATCTTCAATAAGGTATGGGCACTTTCTTCTTATGAGTATGATTGGTGTATGTTTTCCTGAAATAATATTGGAGTGAAAAGGTATTCAACTAGGTTTCCTTTGGTTGGGTGTAAATCCTATTTTCTGGTTTGTTGAAAACTACTTATGCATTGTTATCATTGATGAGAGTTTTGGTGAATGCATAATTCTGGTTTGAGGTAGTGGAAGCATTGTGCACTAGGGTTTATGTTTGTGAGTCTTGCTACTTGCTTTGAGTTGGTGAAACCCTTGGTTGGCTGTTTTGAGGTTGATGGTTGAGTTGCTTCCATAGAGATTGTTTGATGAAGTTATTGCTTTTACTTGATTCATGATATTGGGCTTACTCCATTGAGTTGATTTGAACAAGTTATTCTTTGCATTTGGTGATATTGTGTGGGTGGTTGTTTTGTTCAAATATCTTTGGAGGGAAAAGGATTTCTACTTGTTTCCTTTTCTTGTGATGATTGGTTGAATGCTTCAAGGTTAATGTTGAGTTGAATGATGTTGGTTAAACCTTGTCTTTGAGCATTGTTGTTGAAGCCCTAATTGGTTGAGAAAAGATATTGGTTGTTGGAAAGAACATGAGTATCATTGTTATATGAGATATTGCTTGGTTGGCAATTGTTGGGTTGTGTTTCATGTTCTTGAGAAAAGCATATTACATCTATCTTATTCTTATGAGATTTGAGATTGATATTGGGAGTTAAGTATAGAACATATTGAGTCTCTAACAATTCTCTTTATGCTTCTATGAGGTTGATGAATCACATTGGGTCTCTAACCATTCTCTTTGTGGGTTCATGCCAAGCAAGTTTTTCTTGATGAACTTGTGAGCAAGTTTTGGACAGGTTTCGTTGGGGACTTGTGAGCAGGTTTTGGATAGGTTCCGTTGGGGACTTGTGAGCAGGTTTTTGGATAGGTTCCTTTGGGGACTTGTGAGAATATTTGGACAGGTCCTAGACAAGGACTTGTGAAGCTGAGTTTGATAGTTCTATTAGAGAACTTGAGGACAGAGGTGCATTGGTTCTATGAGAAGAACCCGAGGACATTTGTGCTAGACCGAAGGATTGTGTTTAGTGCAGATTCGAGGACCGACTTTTGAGGTGATAGAGTTGAGGACAGAGGTCTCCAGCCAGAGCAGGGAAGACAGGTGTCTTATGTGGATAGAGTTCCATTTTCTAAGGGCAACGGAGGCAGAGGTCTTCTAGAGGATCACCAGCCAGAGCAGAGGTAGGGGAAGGTATCTCCTTTGAGCGAGAGGCTCATAAATTTAGATAGGGGGAAGGTATCTCCTTTGAGCCGAGGCTCATAAACATTGTAATTGGGAAGGTTTCCCAAAGAACTTTGAGATAACTTTTAGAGGAAAGTTTTATGTGGAGTAGCCACCTTGGTGAACCACGTTAAAATTGGTGTCACTTTGTGGATGATCTTGTGCATTGCTTTGATATTGCTTTGGATATATTGCTTTACTGTTTTGAAGTATAAAGGAAAAGTAAAAAGAGGTCTTATACTGTTCGCCCCCCCTCTTAGTATAAGCTTGTGTTCTTCAATTGGTATCAGAGCAGGTTCCTTCGGAAAGGTTTAACAGCTTGAAGGAAAAGCTAGTAAAGAACACAATGGATTTTTCCAAAGGTAAACAGTTTCAAGAGAGTGATGAGTCCTCTAGTGATGAAGAGGCATATTATAGCAAGAAAGGCAAGTTCTCTAGAAAGCACAAAAATATGAAAAACGTAAGATGTTTTTATTGTGGAAAATTTGGCCATTATGCTACTGACTGTACTGTTGCCAAGGATGAAAGTGATGAAGATAAACAGGACTGTAAGAGCAAATATTTTGAAAGGCATAGGCATCAAAGGAAGAACAAATATGAGCACAAGCAATAAAGGAAAGAGGTACTCTCACAAACACAAGAAGAGCTTCTACCTAGACAAAGCAAGTAAGTGTTCTAGTAGTGATAGTGAAAGTTCTTCAAGTGATAATGAAAATGAGATGTTGTTCATATCAAAAAAGAGGAAGAACCAAAACATAGATTCATTATCATGAAATGTCTTAGATGTGGAAATTTTGGTCACCTTGAGGATGATTGCACAAATAATGAATTGGTTGCTAGTATGTATGAGGATGCTTCAGAAAGTGATAAGGAAGATGCATGTATGGTTTTTGAAAAGGATAGCACCTCTAGTGATAAGAAATCTAAAAAAGGCCTTGATAATTCAAAATGCAATCAAATAGAGGATCTTGAATGTGATCTTACTAATGCTCTTAGTGTTTTGAAAAAGGAAAGAAAGAAGAATGCTAGACTCAAGGATAAGTTAGATGAATGTTGTATGGAGAGAGATGAACTTATAGAAAGTCTTGACGTCTCTATGGCTAAGGCACAAGAACTCAAGAATGAGTTAGAATCTAAGGTGCTTGAGTATAGTGAATTAGAACAAAAAATGGCTTTGTTGAAAGAGGAAAATAAAGAGTACAAGGATAAGCTGTACAGAGTTTCAAGAAAGCTCCAAAAAGGTTAAATCTCTTATCAAAGGTCAAAGAAAGACAACTGATAAAACAGGTCTTGGTTTTGTTAAGCCACACAAGAAACAAGTTGGAGAGTCTAGTAAGAGACTCCAAAAGGAAGAGAGTTCTAATGAGGAAAGTATTTCAGATCATGAGTCCTTGAATGATAGATGCATAGAAATAGAAAATAGAATTCAGAATGAGAAGAAAAAGTTTTTAGGACCCAAGAGGTCAAATAAAGGAAAGTTTCAAGGCAGATGTTTTGCTTGTCACAAGTTTGGTCACATGGCTTCACATTGCATGGCTCAAGTGAAGAAGGTAAATGACAGTTTTAGAAGTGCTAGTTACTTTCAAGGGTATTTCTACTCTTGTCAACAGTTTGGGCACAAGGCAGTTTATTGCAAGGCAAATATCAGGAATAGGTTTGGTCAGAACAGGTTTGGTCAGAACAGGTGGATTCAAAGATCAGGTTTACCGTAGAGAAATAACATTGTTACTTGTTATAAGTGCAACAATAAAGGTCACATAGCTAGAAAATGTAGAGCTGAAATTCTAGGATACAAGAACAGGAACAGTGGCATGATCAGGTCCAAGGATCAAGGCATGGACAAGAACAGGGATGAGAAAAAGAACAAAAATAGTGACAGGAACAAGAATATGGACAATGAGTTCAAAAGAAGGCCCTGTTGTGGCTGATCCCCAACACACCCCAAAATTGGGGACCCACCTTTTTTGCAGGCTTTCAAAGAAAATCTCAGTGACCCAGATGCTAAAAATCAAGAAAAAGGGGAAAAATTGCACAAGGATGAAAACTGTCTCGAAATCGCGACATGTTGCGCGGTCGCTGCTAAAAAATGAAAAGTGTCACGTAATCGCGACGTGTTGCGCGGTCGCTGCCAAAAAATGAAAAGTGTCACGAAATCGCGACGTGTTGCGCAGTCGCTGCCAAAAAATGAAAAGTGTCAAGAAATCGTGACATGTTGCGCGATCGCTGTCGAAAGCAGAAAAGCGTAGCGAAATCATGACATGTTGCTCCGTCGTGGCCCAGAGAGGAGAGAGAAAGGCAAAATGGAAAGGTGTAGCGAAATCGTGACATGTCACAAAATCATGGGTCAAACCAGTCAAACAGGGCAAAGCAGAAAAAACATCACGAAATCACGATAGGAAGTGGCAAACGGGGCATGAAGCAGAAAGGCATAGCAAAATTACGATGTGTCACAAAATCGTGGTCAACACAGTCAGCAGCAACAGGTGGGCAGAACCGTCACAAAATCGCGACGTGTTTGATTTTTGTGGCCTGCAAGCGGGTGGAAGGCATGAAATGTAAAATGGTCACAAAATCGTGACAAAACCAAGCCAAAGGCGGTAAGGCCCAACAGTGTAGCGAAATCATGACAAAAATAGGCACAAAGCGCATAAGTCGAAAGGGTGTCATGAAATCGTGACGTGTTGCATTTTCGCGGTGCGAGTGGACTAAAAGGCCTAAGTGGTAAAAGGCATAGCGATTTCACGTAACTTTGGAGGAAACGTCCCAAACTGACAAAAACGTCATGAAATCATGACAAAAACGAGCGAAAGGGCACGAGGCACAAAAACGTCATGAAATCATGACAGAAACGCAACGAAAGGGCACGAAGCACAAAAACGTCGTGAAATCACGACAGAAAGCAGCAAGAGCAGCCCAAAATAAAAAGCGTAGCGATTTCATGATGGAAAGATGGTAAAGCAGTATGGAAGTGGAAAATGTTGTGATTTCGTGATAGGTTGCAGCCAAAGGAGTGCCAAGTGAAAAACGTCATGATTTCGCGACAGGTTATGGCCGAAAGCATATCAAATGAAAAAATGTCATGATTTCGTGACAGGTTGCGGTCGAGAGTGTACGGAATAGAAAGACGTCGCAATTTCGTGACATGTCATGATTTCATGACATGTCGTGTTTTTGCTGGGCAAGAAGGTAGGAAGGCTATTGGCCGAAAAAACGTTGCGATTTCGCTACCTGTCTCATTTTCGCTGTGTTGGTCGAGGAACAAGCTGCATGCATAAAGACGTCATGATTTACATGGGACCATTACGAAACATGCTAGAAATGCATAACACGTGGCATACAGGTGTCAAAGTTGCAGAAGCGTTACATATAACAAAAAATTTCAAACGTTTTGGCATCGAGCATGAATCAAAAGCAATGAAAAGGCGAGGAATTTGAAATGACGCATTCTAGGAGGTGAAACGAAGCAATGCAGGGTGAACTGAAGAGCCGTATTAGTTAGTATAAAATCAAAATTTGCAGGTTCAATAGGGGTTGGAAATTGCTGCTAGCAGAGTTGTAGAGACAAGGGCTGCATGCCATTCTAGACGCGACTTGGAGCAATTTCCTTCATTTGTTCTCGGATTAATTAAACCTGGAACATTCTGTCAATGTAAGCGATATATCATTTTAATACAGAAATACAAAGAGTTGGCATCTCATTGATGAGAAAGGAGTCATTTTTGCATGCATGATTTAATGTTTTATCTTTCCCTTTCAAATTTCTAGGCTTTTAGGTGAAGTTTAATGCAAGTATTCTTGGTTGCTTCATGCGAATGTCTAAATTTAAAATTACATTAAAAACCCCAGAAACCCGCACCTAGCTTATCTATATTGTGCGAATTTGCAGGTTCAATAGGTTAGGTTGCATGCAGAAACCTCATTATCTTCGGTTTTGTCAATCAGGATGGTCGCACTCTGGTCGTAGCTTAGTTTCATTTTCTTATTTGCATTTCTTTATTTTTAATCCTTTATTTTTATTCCTGCATTTTTTCATCGTCATTTAAATAAATAACTAAAAATCCATCAAAATCTAGGATCAAATAGATTCATTACTCAGATTTATTCACTTTGAGTCCATGGCAAATTCAAATTAAATTAAACCACAGTGCCCCTTGTTAACATCCACTTGCAACCCTAAGGTATTCCTAGCATTTAAATTGAACAACATCATTGGTAAACAAAGAGCCACAAGATAATAGGAACCTTGGAGAAATTATTCTATTATAATTTCTTTGCAAGCAAAGGATTTTGGGACTCAGATCCTACCGAAGAGTGTGCTTTCACAACTAGGTGAAAACACCACTCAACAGGCCCGATAAGGAATTTATAGACGCTGATGATGATCAGTGCCTAATGGGAGTTTTACTCCCACCCCAAAATTAATCACCTCATCAGGAGGTGGGGGAGGTACTAAGCTAAGAGATTCATTCTTAGTCCCAAGCCCCAAAGGTGACCCTTTGCCATTGATGACAAAGGGGGAGAGATTTGAGTAAGGGGGAGAGATATGAGTAAGGGGGAGCAAAACTTCAAAAGGAGATTCTCAGTTGTTGGCTCAGTTGGTTTCAGTTTTGGCTTCTAAGATGTGTTTTAGTAAAGGTTTGCCATCAATGACAAAGGGGGAGATTGTTGGAAATTTTGGGTACCTTGAGTACATTGCCTTTGCTCAAGTTTAGTTGTTGTCATTGATGTCAAGGAGTTTGTGCTGATGTCAAAAAGAGTTTGTGCCAAAGCTAGTTTTTATGGATCCATGATATTTGTTCAAGATGCTCTTAGATCTTGAAGGTTCCATGATGGCAGTCTAAAAGGGTTTTTGTTAAAACCACATTGGCATATTTAAAGGTTTTTATTAAAACTAGGTGGATGCATTAAAGGTTTTTTATTAAAACCAATTTCAGCTTAATGTAAAGGTTTAAGTGGAAATATTTATTAAATAATAATTTAATTAAAAACCTTCTAAAGGTTTTAATTAATTATTTTTAATAAATAATTATTATTTTTTAAAATAATAATTAAAAGGTTTCTTAACCCCTATAAACCTTATGCCGACAATATTTTAAAAAGTCAAATTTTCTCCCTCCTTGGTCGACGTCGCAAAGTGCATGCAATGCACTATAAATACCTGCCTTGCCTTCATTTATAATATGGCTGGTGAATGATGAATTATTCCAAAGTGCGTATGCACTGTTTCATTGACCCTCGTGCACTTTTTGATTGTTTATTATGCAAGTTAGTCGAGCCATAGTATCAACGGGTGATGTGGTGTATTGGTGGTAGCGAAGGTTGTTAGGGCACTTCTAAGCGGGAGGTCCCACGTTCAAGTCCCCACGAAGTGTTTTTATTGCAAATCCTCTTTTCGACCATGTGCATTGATTGGAGCTTGATGGATTGGTGGAAGTCCTAGTCATGGTATTTGCGGATTTCTAAAGTGTTGTTGGTTTGACCTTCCTTTTGGTCAAAGGTACATTGTTTTTAATTAACCCTTGTTTATTTGCTAAGAGTGGCTTATGTGGTAAATGTATTTAGAAGTAAATATATTTTAGGAGATATAATGGTTGGCAATTTTTGTTCTAAAATAGTTTTGGTTGAGTAAATGACATTGTGGTGTTATGGAGATATAAGGAATGCTAACTTAATATTTTTACTTTAGTTGGATTGAAATTTAAAAGGGAAATAATTTCCATGGTGGTTGAATTATTTTGACATGACATGTTGGGTTAATAATTTTTATGGAATATCAAAATTATTAATGGAAGTAGATTTTCAAGGGCTGATTCATCTTCAATAAGGTATGGGCACTTTCTTCTTATGAGTATGATTGGTGTATGTTTTCCTAAAATAAGATTGGAGTTAAAAGGTATTCAACTAGGTTTCCTTTGGTTGGGTGTAAATCTTATTTTCTGGTTTGTTGAAAACTACTTATGCATTGTTATCATTGATGAGAGTTTTGGTGAATGCATAATTCTGGTTTGAGGTAGTGGAAGCATTGTGCACTAGGGTTTATGTTTGTGATTCTTGCTACTTGCTTTGAGTTGGTGAAACCCTTGGTTGGCTGTTTTGAGGTTGATGGTTGAGTTGCTTCCATAGAGATTGTTTGATCAAGCTATTGCTTTTACTTGATTCATGATATTGGGCTTACTCCATTGAGTTGATTTGAACAAGTTATTCTTTGCATTTGGTGATATTGTGTGGGTGGCTATTTTGTTCAAATATCTTTGGAGGGAAAAGGATTTCTACTTGTTTCCTTTTCTTGTGATTATTGGTTGAATGCTTCAAGGTTAATGTTGAGTTGAATGATGTTGGTTAAACCTTGTCTTTGAGCATTGTTGTTGAAGCCCTAATTGGTTGAGAAAAGATATTGGTTGTTGGAAAGAACATGAGTATCATTGTTATATGATATATTTCTTGGTTGGCAATTGTTGGGTTGTGTTTCATGTTCTTGAGAAAAGCATATTACATCTACCTTATTTTTATGAGATTTGAGATTGAGTTGAGATTGAGATTGGGAGTTAAGTATAGAACATATTGAGTCTCTAACAATTCTCTTTATGCTTCTATGAGGTTGATTAATCACATTGGGTCTCTAACCATTCTCTTTGTGGGTTCATGCCAAGCAAGTTTTTCTTGATGAAATTTTGAGAAGGTTTTGGACAGGTTTCGTTGGGGAATTGTGAGCAGGTTTTGGACAGGTTTCGTTGGGGACTTGTGAGCAGGTTTTTGGACAGGTTCCTTTGGGAACTTGTGAGAATATTTGGATAGGTCCTAGCAGAGGACTTGTGAAGCTGAGTTTGATAGTTCTATCAGAGAACTTGAGGACAGAGGTGCATTGGTTCTATGAGAAGAACTCAAGGAAATTTGTGCTAGACCGAAGGACTGTGTTTAGTGCAGATTCGAGGACCAACTTTTGAGGTGATAGAGTTAAGGACAGAGGTCTCCAGCCAGAGCAAGGAAGACAGGTGTCTTCTATGGATAGAGTTCCATTTGCTAAGGGCAGTAGAGGCAGAGGTCTTCTAGAGGATCACCAGCTAGAGCAGAGGTAGGGGAAGGTATCTCCTTTGAGCAGAGGCTCATAAATTCAGATTGGGGGAAGGTATCTCCTTTGAGCTAAGGCTCATAAACATTGTAATTGGGAAGGTTTCCCAAAGAACTTTGAGATAACTTTTAGAGAAAAGTTTTGTGGATGAACCACGTTAAAATTGGTGTCACTTTGTGGATGATCTTGTGCATTTCTTTGATATTGCTTTGGATATATTGCTTTACTATTTTGAAGTATAAAGGAAAAGTAAAAAGAGGTCTTATACTGTTTACCCCCCCTCTCAGTATAAGCTTGTGTTCTTCAACCAAAAATTCTTCAAGGACTCCATTATTGCATACACTTTCTTCTCAATAAAATTGTATTTCTCTTCATGCAGTTGGATAACTTGGCTTAAGAAAGTGATTGGATGCTCATATCCATCATTTCCCTTCTGCGTAAGCACCGTTGTGTAACTCTCTTGTTCACCAATGACATACAGGATAAAATCCTTTGAATAATAAAGATTTACTATAATCAGGGCTTGAGAAATTCTTTCTTTAATTTCTATGAATGCTCGCTTCCTCTGCTTAGTCCATTTAAACTCAGAATTTTTATTTAAAATCTTAGTCATCAGTTTTACCACTTGGGTAAAATCTACAACAAACTTTCAAATAAAGTTAATTTACCCAAAGAATGACTACAAATCCTTCTTGTTGGCTAGTAGTGGAAGCTTCAAAAGAGCCTTAGATATAGCTAGGTCAATAGCTAAACCTTTCTCCAAAATGAAATGGCCTATGAGCTTTCCTTCACTTTGAAGATTGACTTCTTCGGGTTTATGGATATTCTGAACTCTTATAATTTCTCAAACACTTGTTGTAAATGTAAACTATGCTCCTCCCTATTATGAGAGAAGACATTCATGTCATCCAAATAAATTACAATGATGTGATTTAAAAACTCACCAAAAGCTACATCCATCACTCTTTGAAAAGTTGCTCCAATGTTCAAGAGACCAAATGACATTAGTTGATAAGCAAACATTCCCCATTTCTGGTTATAGTCTTCATCCTTGACCCAAATCTGGTTATAGCCAAAGAATCCATCCAATAGAGAAAATATTTGAGCTCCCACAACTATGTGAAGGACCTGATCAATTTGGGGTAAAGAATAATGATCTTTTAGGGATGCTTGATTCAAATTTTGAAAGTCAAGACATAGGTGAATATCTTTGTTCTTCTATAGGTGAGACATGTCGCCCGATTTCACGACATGTCTCATTGTTGCAACATGTCGCATTTTCGTGACATGCAGCGACAAAGGAGCAGAACGAAGGTAGAATGTCGTGATGGTGCGACATGTCTCTTTTTTGTGATAGGTCACATTTTCGTGACTATCCAAAGTAAAATATGGAAATGACTTAAGTACAACATGTCACATTTTCACGGTTGGAAGCAGATAGAGTGCAAAATGGGAGACGAATGTCACGATTTCGCAACATGGCTCATTTTCATGACATGTCGCATTTACGTGACTTATAGTGACAAAGGAGAATAACGAAGGTAGAATGTCACAATTTCGTGACATGTCTCATTTTTACGTCACCGTTTCTTGACTCTCTAGAGCAAATGAATGAGAAGACTTAAGGACATCGTGATTTCATGACAGGTTGCATTTTTGCAGCTGGGGAAGCAAGAAAGCAATGCGGTAGGCCACTGCCTGTGCTCTAATTTGGTTGTAAATATCTGTAAGGGTTTGTGCTCTTTCTTGGTAGGGTGGCCTTAGAAGGGTACTAGTAGCGAAGGACATACTGTCCCTATTGAGGTTTTGATCCGTAATAGCATAGTGCTGATTTTTGTAAAAGGTTTTGGGTCAACCTGGAAAACCCGGATGTAATGAAATTGTACCTTAATTACCAATATATATATATATATATATATATATATATATATATATATATATATCTATTCTTCTTTCACATAGGGACCACATTTTCTACCCAGGTAGAATGCTTAATCAAGTAAATGTTCTTGGCCTCCAGTATCTTCAACAGTTCAACTTTCATCAAATATTCAATCATGGGATTGACTGACCTTTATTTTTACCTGAAGGGTTTCACTCCTTGTAGCTCAATGGCATGTTGGATCACATATTTTTTGTAGCCTTTCAAAACATGGTAACTCCAAGAAATAATGTCTGCCAACTCATGGCATAACTCCTTGATCTACTCCAGCTATTTGGGAGTGTAATCGGTACCAAATTTGATTGAATTCTTAGGTCCCAACTGTAGCTCGATGTACTCCTCATCCACTTTTATATTATGCTTTTTTGCTCTATAATTTTGATCAAAGAGGTTTTCAAGCATAATCAATCCTTTCAGAATATGATTATTCCTCAGTTGGATTAGTCTCTCATATTATTCCTCATCCAATATTTTTCCTTCCATAGTACTAACTTCTCTTATTAAGAAATTTACAATCTTCTCATCACTATCAAACACTTGCTAGTAGATATTTTTTTAGGAACTGAAGGTCTATAAAATAACCTCACAGTCTTAGGTTTTCTCACCATGTGCTCAACTAGAGAAATGTGGGTGCCAAGGGATGCTAAGAAATTAACATGCTTGTTCTTCTTTCATGAGATCACTTGGATGTTCAATGCTATGTAAGCCTCAAATAGGTTCCAAAATTTGTTGTGGTACACCTTCAGGTAGTGCTTCTTGGAGACACATTTATTCGTTACTTGATTCACAATCAGTTATGAATCTCCAAAAATCTGTATTTTTTTAATCCCAATCTTCTCTACTTTCTTCAAGCTATAATACAACTGGTCCTATGGTGATGAAATGAATTGCAATATTAATTAAGGATCACTTTTAAGAATGGAATCACCTTTAATATTGAGGAAAACCTGCAATAGATTGTATATTGAATATATAATGTTTGATGATGATCTTATGGCAATAGTTTGATTGCCTTAAATACCTACTCTAAGGGTTGTGAGAGTGAAGGGTTGTGACTGTTGGTTACAAATCTGCCACTAGGATAGGATTTAGTGTAATGCGCCCTAGATTCGCCCAACAGATTAAAATGCCAGAAGGAAGGAATGCCTTCCGTGCCAATCTCCAGAGGAGGCCAAATTCCTTTGGATTCTCAACTTTGGGGGGTTAGCTTAGAGTGTAGGAAAGAGAGTACCAAATATGAAAAGAGACATAAATGGCTTGTTCTGAGTGGGGACAATAAGCAGCACAGTGATGAACCAATCACCACTACTAACAACAATTAAAATACTAAGTAAAGTAGAAATTACTAGTGCATTCTATCTTATGTATCCTTTAATTTGTTGTTTCAGAATTACTTAATTATCAATGTTGATATCCAGATTAAGAATAGCAATAATGAGAAATATAAGTAACGTAGAGCATAAACACTTATTCAAGGTAGCATACAAGACGAAAACAACCAATAGAGCCAAGTATAATTTGTATTTTGAGAGAAAACACATAGTTACATAAGTCCCTTAGCAAAATATCCCCCTTCCACCCTTTACAATGAAATGGAATTGCTATATATAGTGAAAAATTCCCCCTGATTACATTATGGTCCCAATATCCCAAATTTGACAAAAGATACAAAGCTGACAAAAGCAACACAAAGTGGATGATGCTTGACCTCTGTAGATAAGAAAGTGATGGTAGTGAGGTCCACTTGTAAACATGTCAGCTCTAAAACAATTCGTTGGTTGAGAAGCTAAGTGGCTTGAATGAGAGTAGATAGAATAAGACCTTTTAGTCCACACCCATTCAAATAGCACTTGAGCAGCCCAACTTCTATCACATCTTGACTTAGATTACAAGATGGGACACTTGTCATCATTTGGAGTTCATTGATGGAGAATAAAGGGGGGGAAGACACTTAGCTTCTCACAAATTATGATTCTACCAGGCAGTGCACAAGAAAGGAGTGCAGTTGAGCGGGATGACTTGAAAACAGCGTAGTTGGGTGGAATATGCCTTAGCCAATTTTATCTTTCTTTGTCTTCTTGCTCGATGGTGCACAAAATAGAGTGCATCGTCGAACGACGCAGTGCACTTGGGTAGATTTCGTGCCTTGGCCAATTTTAGACATTGCTCTTATTATGTCCTCTCGATGGCGCATAACTTGGTCCAAGATGCCTGACTTCATAGCAAAGTTGGGCAACTTCAACACTTAGATATTTTAGGCACTCCTTTCATCAATTGTTGCTTGATGGCACACTTTGTCCCTGAGCACCGCCAGACTTTGCACGAAGTCGAGTGGTGCCAACACTTAGAAATTTTTTGGATCTTATCCACTGATGCTTCCCGAGTGCGCTATAGAACTTGTGTGTTGTCTGACTACGTAGTGCACTCAAATGGATTGCACTTAGACTATTTTTATATGGGCCCATGCTTTCCAGTACAAGTACACAAAGTGGAGCATGCGCAGCCTGAATTCGCAGCGCATTTGGGCAGAAACAAACACTTAAACATTTTTTTTTGGGCTCTCTTTAGCCCACTTAATAGGAATGAATATAAACATGAAACAAAAGGTGAAAGATGTGAAATTTGATAAGTGAGGAGTAGAAAGGGAGAGAAGAGGAACAAGAAAGAAGAGAGAAGAGAGGTAAAGTAGAAACCTTACAATTTTCCAAAATTAGCACCCTATGCAAATGTGGCAACATTCCTGGCGGTTCACAGGGTGTCAAGCTTACCTCGGCACAATCAAAATTTGGCCTTTATCTCTTTGGCACAGAGTCATTCCATGACCTTGCACCCATTTACTACTTCTACTTCTATTTCTGCACTAGATGTTGCTAAGATCTCTACTTGGGAAGTTGTTCTTCTTCTTCATCATCACTTTTAGCCGAATATCCTTCAGAGTCCTCTTCCTCTTCCTGCTATGAGCCTGATGTCTCAACTTCCTCCTGTTCTTCCTACCTGGAAGGTTCAACCTGCTCATGGATATGCCTATAAACAATCCTTGCTTTGGCCCAGGTTGCATCTTGGAAGGGCTCTAGGTCACTGATATCCTTCAGCACTTTTTGAAATACCACAACCATGTTCTCATCAATAGCACCACACCTTTGCTTCAATTTCCTAAAAACCAACACTAATATTGCTAAGCTTAGACATCAACTGGGTCAACTGTTCCTCTTGGATAGGCTCGGGCCAGCCATAAATCTCTAATATATTCACTTCATATGCCTGCCAGTCCTCATTTATATGCTCCAACAGTAAGATTCTTTCATATTTAAGGAATATCAGTGCTCCCAACTCAAAAATAGAATGGAATGAGGCCAGGCAGATGCTCTTTTCATGCAACAATGCATCCAACCTTCTCCTGGCTACCCTAACCTTTTTTGATGTTTCAAAATAATCTTGCAAGGTGATCCTTGTATCTACCCATTCTAGGGCAATACATGTCATGGGTGCAAATTGGAATCTGGTATGCTCGTATTCTTCTAGTTTTAATGCCAAGTCCAACCATTATCGCACTTGACGTTTGGCTTCCTCTACCATAGGCTTTCCCTAGGCAAAAAATTTTAGAATTACAAAAATAAAGCTTAAGACGAGGACAGCTCCAACGATACTAGCACTATAACTCTTTAGAAGATGGACCCTCATCTCTTTCACCTTGTCTTTGGAGAATGCAACGGCCTAAGATGACTTCTCTTCTAGCAGCCCCTTAATTTATTGTAGTTCATCCTATAGTTGGGCAACATGGGCTAGGGCTGTTTTCTTCTCCTCTAATAACTGATAGGCTACTACCTTTTGGGCCGCTGTCTCCTGTTGAGAAGCTGCAAGTTGGTCCTTTAATATTTTTACTTCTTCTGTGTAGACTCCAACTGTACTTTCATTCTAGCCAAGTCATCCTCTAGATTTCTCTTCTCAACCTAAACTTGGAAGAGCTTCTCTTTATTATCAAGCCGCTTAACCAGGAGCTTGTCAGTTTTTTGCTGAATCCTGCCTATCTCATAGTCGTCATTGATATCATAGAAACTTGTCTCCTTAACCACGTGTCTATAATCCTACTTGGTCATCTCCTGCAAAGGCTTCTTGACCTTAGGTATTTTCTTTTATGAATGGATGCCTCTTCTATCCAATTCAAAAACTACCTATTTTTTTGGTATTGCGATCTCCTCACCTCTTCTCTTCTTTATGCTCTACAAAAATGTAGCAAAGTTGCCAATGGCCCTAATAGCTAAGGGTTGATATTTAGAAACTTGCAACTCCATGCCTATTAGGTCTAACTCCCCCAAGAGGGAGTGCACAGCGGGCAAATCTTTCTATGGCATTTCTTCTACAAATAGGGAGTCAGGAGGTGGATCGTTAAATATGACCACCCTTGAGGATGATAGAGACTTAGAAGAAGCGAGGGTTTTTTGGAGAGGTGAAGATGGGGAATGGGGTTTCGAAGGATAGAAATGTGGCGGTCTATTTTTCCTAGTAACAAATACTATCAAGGGTTGAGCTAACACAATAGGCTGCATCAGCTTTCCATATTTTATGCTCTACAAGGATTCTTGCAATAGGTCTACTTGTCCTAGAAGCAGAAGAGCCTCATACATGCTTATCTTCATAGGAGTCTTCTTGAGCTCATCAACTATATTGTAAGTTGAAGTGTCAGCTCCCTCTATCTCTTTTGTTGGCTCATACCTAGTTCGGTATTATTGAGTGGCTTCAACACTCTTTCTCTTCATCAGTGATGGATACCTTAGTATTTCTTGAGCTTGTTCTTTTGTTTTATCTAGAGGTTGGGTCATGGGAGACTTTGTCGTGGGAGACTTTAGCATTGAGAACTTTTATTTGGCTGCGGGAGGTAAATGTGGCTTATCCGATGCTAGAATGGTAGGCTGCATCCTTTCTCTTCTAATGTATATTTTTAATGGCTTCATCTGGTCTGTGGAGGCCTCAACAGGCCTCTTGCCCTCTTTAGTCAAGAGAGACACGAGATCTTCTTCTAGGACTATAAAGTTACCTTCAACATCAAGGATCATGTATGGTTCGTGCTCCATGGCACTACCCACAAGGGTTTGAATATAATTTCGATGCAACATGTAACCCTCCTCTCCATGTGGGTCATTGCATGTAGAGCACCAATTAACATACTCAAAGGTTCCTGGTTGAGCATCATTAGCAGCATTCCTTGCCAGAGGCCTTTGCACTTGAGCAGGTTGATATTTTATCAGCGTAGG
This sequence comes from Wollemia nobilis, assembly GCA_028583015.1. NCBI lineage: Eukaryota > Viridiplantae > Streptophyta > Pinopsida > Araucariales > Araucariaceae > Wollemia > Wollemia nobilis. Next base: position 32,874 of record JAQPPZ010016387.1, on the reverse strand, counting down.
GGGAGGATATGATCTCCTCAGAGGAAAATCCACCTGGGCTTGCTTCTTCTTCATTATTGTCATGTCATTAGAGATAGTATGGTAACTAGAGGCAAGGGCCCACACCTCCTGAAGTATCTTATTCTGAATATCATTATCAGTAGGCATCGGCTAGACCAATGGAGGTATTACGGCTAATGATGGAGGTGCATAATATGTCATGTACTGAGGGGGAGCTGAAAGTGCAGAATGTTATGGAGACAAAGGTGGTAGATTAGGGTAATGGATCTGGGGCTGACCATACAGGTTTTTGGTTGGCACTAGATTCCATGGCTACTAGGGGTACTGATTTGACGAGTATGGCATTGCACCAGATGTGTATGGATATTGTGACTATGGGAAATAAGGATAGATGGAAGGCTACATTCTATGAGGAAGTCTACCTATAGAAACTATGTCTAATTATGCTTGCTGGGTAGCTTCATATAAAGCGAGAAAGTGTAGAACTAGGCTATCTTAAGAAGAAGACAAATGTCTAAATTAAAATACCTTAGGTAATAGCACACAGCTTTTCCCATGGGAGGTCGTAGCTCACGAGGTACTATTTTCTAGGACCTCACAAACCTCACGTTGAAGTTTCATATATCCTCTTGCGGATGGCGTTGAATATCTTGAAACTGGTGCAGCAACGAGGAGGGATCAGTGGATTCATTGCATCCCTTAACTAGTCTACCCGCTAACTAGGGCTATCCCATGATAGCTCCTTCTAGCAAATATCTCCACTAGTAAAGGAGTTTCTCTCTCAAATAAAGTGCTAATAAATGGGTCTTAACACTCTCACTAGTGATAGAGTGTAGTGCAACCAAGGCCATAATATCTTGGATGTGCTCATATGCTATTTTCTTGGAGCCATCATAAGTAGGGATGGATTTCAAGGTAGCAGGGGGTACTGCTTCTTGTACAACTAGAGCCAAGGGTCCCATGGAATCAACTACTAGGAATAGATCGTCATCATTTTGTTGGTCAGCCATGTCTTCTTCCTCTCTAGTAGTATAATCAGTATTAGCATTGTCTGAAGTCATAGGCTATTCTTCAATATCTGCCTCTCCAACTTTGGCTTCTTCAACCTCAGCTTCTTCTATTTTAGCTTTAGCCTTGAGTTCATTTTGGTGAGCTTGGTAGTCATCAAGCCTTACGCGCTCCCTAGGATCATTGATGTCAATTTCATAGAGATCAGACTGTTGTCCTGGGTTCCTTGCTCTCCACATTCTTGTATGCATGAAGTCACTTTTGATATCGGACCAATCTCAATATTTAGGTAACATAGAGTTTCCAGGTGTTCTGATTTGATAGCAATGAAGCAAACATCGATGCTTCAATTTCATTTTGGTGTGGGAAACTCCCGTGTCCCACCAAGTATCCCAAAGAAACTATTGGTTGCGAATCTATCACTAGGATAGAATTTAGTGTAATGTGCCCTAGATTCACCTAGCATATTGAAATTCTAGAAGGAAGGAATGCCTTCCAGGTCAATCTTTGGAGGAGGCCAACTTCCTTTGGATTCTCAACTTTGGGTGTTAGCTAGAGTGCAGGAAAGAGAGTAGAAAATATGAAAAGATACATAAATGACTTGTTTTAGGTGGGGAAGATAAGCAGCACAACGACGAACCAATCACCGCTACTAACAACAATTAAAACACTAAGTAAAGTAGAAATTATTGGCACATTCTATCTTATGTATCCTTTAATTTGGTGTTTCATATTTACTTAATTGCCAATTTTGATATCCAGATTAATAATAGCAATAATAAAAAATATAAGTAATGTAAATCAGAAACACTTAGTCAAGGCAGTATGCAAGATGAAAACAACCAATAAAGCCAAGTATACTTTGTATTTTGAGAGCAGACGCATAGTTACAGAATTCCTTGAGCAAGATATCCACCTTACACCCTTTACAATGAAATGGAACTGCTATATATAGTACAAAATTTCCCTTGATTACATTATGGTCCCAGTATCCCAAAACTGATAAAAGATACAAAGCTGACAAAAGCAAAAAAAAGTGGCTGATGTTTGACCTTTGCAGATAAGAAAGTTATGGCAGTGAGGTCCACTTGCAAATGTGTCAGCTCCGCAATGATCTGACGGTTGAGAAGCTAAGTGGCTTGAATAGGAGTAGATAGAATAAGACTTTTCAGTCCATACCCATCCAAATAGCACTTGAGCAGCCCAAATTTTGTCACATCTTGATTCAAATCACAATACAAGATACCTGTCATCATCTGGAGTTCACTTATGGAGAATAAGAGGGGGAAGACACTTAGCTGCTCACAAATTATGATTATGCTAGGCAGCGTACAAGAAAGGAGTGTAGTTGAGCGGGATGACTTGAAAACAGTGCATTCGGGTGAACTCTACCTTAGCCAATTTTATCTTTCCTTGTCTTCCCACCTGAGGGTGCACAAAAGGGGTGCACCGTAGGATGGTAGGGCATACTTGGGTGGATTTCGTGCCTTGGCCAATTCTAGACATTACTCTCCTTATGTTCGCTTGGTGGAGCATAACCTGGTCAAAGTTGCCCGAATTTGCAACGAAGTTGTGCGGCTTCAACACTTAGATATTTTAGGCACTCCTTTCATCAATTTCCACCTGATGGCACACTTTTTCCCTGAGCACCACCCGACTTCACATGAAGTCGGGTGGTGCCAACACTTAGAAAATTTTTGGGCCCTTATCCGTTGATGTTGCCCGAGTCTGCTATAGAACGTGTGCACCATCTGATTGTGCATCTCGCTCAGACGAATCACACTTAGACTATTTTCATATGGGCCCATGCTTGCTAGACCAGGTGCACAAAGTGGAGCATGCGTAGCCCGACTTCATAGCGCAGTCAGGCAGAAACTAACACTTAACCATTTTTTTTTGGGCTCTCTTTAGCCTACTTAACAGGAATAAATATAAACATGAAATAGAAGATGAAAGAGGTGACATTTGATAAGTGGGGAGCAAAAATGGAGAGAAGAGGAACAAGAAAGAAGAGAGAAGAGAGGGAAAGCAACAACCTTACAATTTTCCAAAATGTGGCAACAATGACCCTATAATATAATTAATAAATAAATACAATTATTATAATATGTTAGGAGGGTCCTAACATGCCACCCTCCTTAAAAAATATTTGTCCTCAAACTTGGAAATATGGAAATTGTTGTTGGATATAGTGAAGAGCCTCCCATGTAGTGTCTTCTAAAGGTAGACCTTTCCAGTGGATCAAGACTTCCATGATATCTCAATTACGAAGGTGATGAGAGCAGCGATCTAAGATAGCTTTAGGTTCAACCAAAAGTACTCCATTGTCTATAAAATTGGGAAGGTTAGTTTGTATAGTGATGTGTGTTCCAACCACTAATTTAAGGCATGATACATGAAATACATGATGAATTTTGGAAGTTGGTGGCAACTCAAGTTTGTAAGAAATGGCCTCAATACGTTTGAGAATCTTATAAGGACCATAAAATTTGAGTGCTAAATTTTGAGAGCCTTTTTTTTTAGAGATGATTGATGGTAAGGTTGGAGGCATAGGAAAACCTTATCCCCTCTTAAAAACTATGCTCGCTCCTATGTTGATCGGCTTGCTGCTTCATACAATTTTGGTCGATGTGTAAGTTCTCTTTTAGGATCCGCAAAATGTCATCTCAAATAGAGAGTTTTGTCTCCACCGCTTGTACCTTTATACTCCCAAGAATATAAGAAGTGAGTGATGGTAGTGTTTGGCCATATAATGCTTCATAAGGAGTCATTTTGATGGATGTATGGTATGAAGTGTTATACCACCATTCTGCTAACATAATCCATTTTACCCAGTGGAGCGTTTGAGTAGAGACAAAACAACGAAGGTAAGTTTCTAAGAATTTATTAACAGCTTTAGTCTGACCATCGGTTTGAGGATGGTAAGCGGAGCTCATACGAAGTTGAGTACCTTGTAATTTGAACAATTCCTTCCAAAAAGTGTTAGTGAAGGTTGGGTCATGATCACTGATAATCATTGAAGGCATACCATGTAATTTAAAAATGTTATCAAGGAAAAGGTGGGCTATAGTACTAGCGGTGTAAGGGTGAGCCACAAGACAAAAATGGGTATATTTGGATAAACGATCTACTACTACAAAAATTTTTGTTTTTTTGCCTGATTTTGGTAGTCCTTCAATAAAATCCATAGAAATATCCACCCACATTTTGGTTGGTATAGGAAGAGGTTGAAGTAATCCTAGAGTAGCAAGTGTCTCCCCTTTGTGTCGTTGGCAAGTCTCACATTCTTTTACAAATTTTTTGATGTAATTTTTCATACCCACCCAATAAAAAGATCTAATTACTCTTTTGTATGTCTTTAAGAACCCCGAGTGTACTACAGAGGGTGATGTATGTAATTCATGGAGAATTTTTTTATGATAACATGAATTAGGGGAGAGGACCATCCTTCCTTTGTACCTTAGTATATTATTTTTCCAAGTGTATGGAGGTTTGCTATTAGAATTATGTTGGAGTTGTTGAATTATTGTGTGGATAGTAGGATCATTTATCCATTCTTCATGTACCTCATATAACCATTTAGGAATAAGGGAGGAAAGAGCATGGAATTGAGGCATGTCTTCAGATTTTCTAGAGAGTGCATCGGATGCCATGTTGTCCTTTCCCTTTTTGTATATAATTTCATAATCATAGCCAAGTAGTTTAGTAACCCACTTTTATTGTTCTGGGGTATTAGTACATTGTTCCAAGAAGTATTTTAAGCTATGGTGATCAGTGCGAATAATGAAATGTTGTCCAATAAGGTAAGGTCTCCAATGTTGAATAGCGTGAATAATTGCCAATATTTATTTTTCATAGGTAGAACGGGCTAGATTCTTTTTAGAAAATGCCTTGCTTGTAAAATCTAGAGGCTTTTCATCTTGCATGAGTACGACTCCTATTCCTACTCCCGAGGCATCACTTTCAATGATGAATGGTTTAGAAAAGTTGAGCATAGCTAGGACAGGAGTGGTACACACTACATTTTTAAATGTAATAAAGGCTCCATCCACTTGAGATGACCACTTGAAGGCATTTTTCTTAAGTAATGTTGTTAGAGGAGCTACGATTTTACCATAAATTTTGACAAATTTTTGATAATATCCTGTTAGCCCAAGAAATCCTCGTAGACTTTTTAAGGTTTTTGGAATAGGCCAAATTTTCACATCCTCAATTTTGTGAGGATCTACCTTGACTCCGTATTTAGAGACAATGTGTCCTAAGTATTCAATTTCTTGCTTCCCAAAGGAACACTTTGATATTTTTGCATAAATTTGATTTTCCTTCAAGATTCTCAATACTTGGCTAATATGGTTCAAATGATCTTTCCATGTTTTGTTGTAAATCAAGATGTCATCAAAGAAAACTAAGATAAATTTACAAAGTAAAGGGTGAAATACCTTGTTCATTATATTTTTAAAAGTGGAAGGAGTGTTGGTAAGGACAAATGGCATCACCAAGAATTAATAGTGCCCTTCATGCGTGCGAAAGGATGTCTTTGGAATATCCTTCTCGTTAACTATAATTTGGTGGTAGCCCGATCATAAGTCTATTTTGGAAAATTAGGCAGCCCCATGTAGTTCATCTATAACCAGAATAGGAAATTTATCCTTGATGGCCATTTTGTTAAGTACTCTAAAATTGATACATAAGCACCATGACCCATTCTTATTCCTTACTAATATAACTGGAGAGGAGTAAGGACTTCTGCTAGGTCTAATGACCCCTACCTTAAGAAGCTCTTGTACTAGTTTCTCTATCTCGGTCTTTTGAAGATATGGATAATAATAGGGCCTAATATTAGGGGGTTGATGTCCTAGAAGTAGTTGAATAGTGTGATCGTGACTTCGTTGTGGAGGTAGTCCTTTTGGTTCATTGAATACTTTTTAATGGTGTTCTAAAATATTTTGTAGCTTTGGCACCTCCTGTTCTTTGTGAGTGGGTTGGATTGAGAACAAGTGGGCTACCATTTCTTTGCTTCCTTTAAGGATAATTTTCTCCATTCCAAGAGAACTTATGATTTGTGAGGGTCCAGATTTTAATCCCTTGATAGTATAAGTTTGGTTCTTCTCTATGAACTTCATCCATAATTCGTTAAATTCCCATTGAACTATACCCAATGTTCATAGCTATTGTACTCCTAGTACAATGTCACAACCTCCTAGAGGTAGTACATACATGTCTCCTTTCATGTTATAATCCCCCATAGTTAGTTTAATATTTTGGCATTTACCTTTACATACAATTTTTCCTCTACTTCCAATCATCACTTCGAAATTATTACAAGGATATATAAAATAATTAGATTGTTTAGCCACCCTTGGATTGATAAAATTATGCATGCTACCCGATTCTAGGAGCATAGTAAGGTTTTGTTTCTTAAAATTCCCTTTAACCCTCATCGTTTATGGAGCATAAAATCCTGCAAGGGCGTTGAAGGAAACCTTAGGTGTATTTTCCTCATCGCTTTTAGGTGTGTCAGATAATACCTCCACTTCTATCTCAGTTTCTTCTTCGGTTGAATTTCCACAATCTATAGCATCCAGAATATTTAGCTTGATATTCCCTTACTGAAGTGGTTTGGCATAATTTGGTGAGAGCTCCTGTGAAATTTTCAAAAGCTCTAGGTCCAAACTATACTTATAGATTTTCTATAAAGTTAAACCAAGTAGGAGTGTCATTGGTTTTTTCAAACCATTGGTACCATTGGATGGCTTCAATATCTAAGTGAAAGGATGCAATATGTATTCTTTGTATTTTAGGAATTTGATTCAATGAGAAATATTGCTCTACTCGATAAATCCAGTTTGTAGGATCACCGCCTTCAAATTTTGGAAAATCTAACTTGTTAGTCCTGGGTAGGATGGATGTTTGTGGCCCTCCCCATGGTGTTCGGAGTGGTGATCCTCCATTAGGTTCATTCATTTGTGCTAGTGCCATATTCTGACTGATAGATTCTAGTTTTAAGTTTAATGCAAGTATTGTTTCCTAGATTTCCTGTGTCTTAGCGACATTCTCATGAATTTCTTGGAGAATTTTGTCCATGTCTTGTGACCTCCTTCCATTTTCCATGTGAAGTTTTGTTGTAGGTTTTTCTAGTCTTGGTTATAATTTAACAAAATTTTTGGTGAAGAGCCTTTTAAAACTTTGTTCAATTCATTCTTTGGCGAAAAAGTGCAATTTTGATTTTTTGTAATTTACAATTAAAGCTGATTTTTTTAAAAATTTGGGTGACTACCCTTTTTTTTCTCACTATTTATTGTTATTAATTGATAGTAAGCAAGCTAGGGGGAATAGGGTGGCAGGGATACGGTAGAGGCATGGTCAAAATAGCAGTGCATGGCAAGCACGGTAGAGGGAACCAGGAAGCATGGACTATGAAGCAAGAGAGGATACAAAAATGAAGTAGGGACAGACAAGTAGGAAAGGGCACGTGGCGAGCGCGAGACTAGTGGGTATCACTGATAGGGGGCATAAGGGTCTAGGTATAATAACATGATGGACGGGAGGGCAAGGGTATGTGGCAAGCATAAGACTATTGAGTAGCATAGTCAAGGGCACAAAATTTAAGGCATGGGAGGTGGAGGGTGAAACACGAGGCGACCAACAGGTCCACGATAGGTAGTGGTGGTAGTTATCACATGAAAGAGCCAAGGGAGAGTGTGACTGAAGTCACGCTTCTTTATACGACCCTTGGTATATTTAAACTCTCCAAAATACCTTGCCTAGTCGATGTGGGACTATGTCCCTTCGAATTTAATAAAAAAATTTCAATCGTGATTCTTCGACGTCGTAATACTCACTTTTTGACGACTGGAAAATTTTCAACCTTAGCTTTTATTTAAATTTTTAAATTTTCTCTCACCGATTTTAATAGATTGTATATTGAATATATAATGTTCGATGATTATCTTATGGCAATATTTTGATTACCTTAAATACATACTCTAAGGGTTGTGAGGGGTGAAGGGTTGTGACCCTATAATATAATTAATAAATAAATACAATTATTATAATATGTTAGGAGGGTCCTAACACAAGCCTAGGCATAGTGCTTCATACTTCGAAGTATTATTGGTACAACTCTAGGTCAACCGGTATGAATAAGTCTTCTGTATGTCAGAAGGATAAATGGGAATGATCCCTACCCTTGCATCATTCTTGCATCTTGTACTATCAAAGTACAACTTCCATAATTGATCTGTAATAGGATCTTGATCATCAAACACCTTCACTTTAGATTTTTTAGTCTTGGTAATGGTGTAACAACTAATTTTAGTCTTCATCATGGCATTAAAATAGAGCATTGAAAAATCTTATTCTGTTTGAAGCTCATCCAAAACTTCTTCCATCAAATCCAATTCTTCCAATTCTTTAGTCATCATGTTGACAAAATTCATGGATTTTTTTTCTTCTTCAATATTCTCTATATGAAAAGTAGAAGGCTTCTCATTATAGATTCAGATTCTCTTCCCTTTGAAAGGAATCTCTAGATGGTAGTAGTCTAGATAAATATAGCCTCCCAATTTGGTAGTGAACTCCATTGAGAAGCACATGCTGAAATATGGCTCCAGATCAACCACAACCACCTCTTGGATCATAGTGATCTGAGGTATTTTATACAACACAATTGGGATGTCTTTGATGACCCCTACTATTATCACAAGGGTTCCATCTAATTACAAAATACTAGGGATATTTATTGTATATTCCATACCCATAACATCACAAACTACCTTTGGCATGACAGTCATCGTAGCACCAGAATTGATCATGCAATTGTACAAAATCCAATATTCCATCCTGAGAGATAAGTAAAAATGGGGTTTCTTTTCTATAGCTGAAGTCGTTAGCATTTGAGAAAAAACTATCTGAGTAGGATTCTTCCCCTTATCTTTAACAAACTTTAGTGATTCTTACAACAAGTCAACTTGTCCAAGAAATTGTAATACATCATAGAGACTAACCTTAGTTGGAATCCTCTTGAGATCCTCAAAAATATTGTACATAGATGCGCTGGACTCCTTTCCTTCATTGGTAGCCTCATACTTGATCCAATACTACTGTGTAACCTCTACCCTCTAATGCTTGGTCAAGGATGGGTATTTGAGCTTTTCTTTGGTCTATTCCTCTCTTTCAGACTTTGCCTACAAAGTTGAAGCCTTTTCTTACAACCTTTCTTTTGCTCATGGAGGCAAGAGATATTTTAACAGGATAGGTGCATCTGGCTTGGGTGCTGGAACAAGCACTTTCACTTGTGCTTGTTTTTTTTTATTTTGTACCTTTGGGTTAGCAGGTACCTTTAGTAGCTCCATTTTAGCTGGGTATACAGTGACGGGTTTTCTTATAGCTCTCATGAGAACTAAAACTTGTTCTTTAGAAAGACCATAAAATTATGATCGACTTCTATAATCATGTTGATTTGACCACTAGAAGAACTTTTTTCCAATGTTTATACATAGTTCAAGTGAACCATGCAAGTTTCTTCACCATACAGATCATTGTAGGTAGAGCACCAATACGCCTTGCCCAATGGACCAACTTCATATGTCAATACGATCAGATTCCTCTCAAGCACCTTGTTGGTTGAAGCTACTTTCTCCCTGGTGATCGATAGAGTTTGAAATCTCCTAGGTTAGAAATATCTTTCAACCTGCTTCTTCTTAATCACTGTGATATCATTGCTCATTGCTCTTATGGCTGAGTTCACTGACTATATCTCTTTTAGCAACTTCTCTTGGGAATTAGTATTTGAGGGTACTGGAGGAGCTAATAATGGAAGTGGTATAGGTGGAGATGGTAGTGCTAGGAATGGAACCAGAATGGATAGTTTTGGAATGTATGGAGTAGGTAGTTGTAGGGTAGAAACCATAATCGTAGTTTGATATGAACTTGGATTCCATGAAGGGATAAAATACATGGGAGACATTGGCAGGGACTGAGAAGATGCATTGGAATATATATACTATGGGAGATCAGGAAAAATAGGCATCATCATCTTTGATGGAAGCTTACCGATAGCAATCTAATCAGCCTCAGTATTTTGTGTGATAGAATACAAGGTCGAGAATGTATGAATGTTGGATTGATGGATGGCCATGCTAATTTCATAATTGAAGGCTTGAAGGTAATAGAATGCACCTTGTTCAAGAGTTGGTTGGAGACCATCAGGGACTCTCTACCAATTTTAGGTGAAACTAACATTGAAGTCAACAATTTCCTCCTGTGGATACCTTTGAATGGTGGTAAATTGATGTAATAGAGAGAAAGTATTGTATTGTTCATTGAAATATTCTATCAATAATTCAACCAACTGATCCTAGGTGGTAATAGTGGCAGGCTATAAATACCGGTACCAATAAAGCAACTTCCCTCTATGAGAAAGCACAAGCAGTATTACCATGACATCTTTATCTGTAATGCTTTGAATGGTCACCAAAGAAGCCACATATTGGATATGCTTATAAGCCATATTGCCCGTACAATCAAAAGTAGGTAAATACTTCAACATTTTTTGCAAAATCAAGTTCTACACTTGCATATTCAAAGCTCTAGAGTGGTTCCAGGTTGGAAACTATCTTGGTGGTGGTGGTGGATTTTGAGCCATTCATACTGGAGTGTTGTCTTGTGGATGAGGAAAGCTAGTAGCTATGCTATCTAGACTTGAAGTAATAGAAAATACACCAACTACCTATGAGGATGTTACGATTGATGGAATAGTCAGAGTGACTAACCTAGGATGCTCTCCTAATACTTGGATGTCAATCTCAAAGAACTCAACTAGATTTTCAAAATTTATTGGCATTTGATCTTGTGATTATGAAGTAAAGCTTTCGCTCACTTCACGTTCGAAGGCTTCTAGGTAAACCTGAGTTGCAAGATGTTCTAGTTAGATAGTAAAAATATGAACATCAAACCTTATTGCTACTCAAAGTGGAACTTTTAATTTCCCACTAGACATGCCAAAAACCGTTGGTCATGAATCTGCCTACGTATAAAATATATGTGTGCCCTAGACTCGACCAACATTGAAATGCCAATGGAAAGAGATGTCCTTCGAGTAAATCTCTAGAGAGGTCTAGCTCCCATACTAATATAACAATTGGTATAAGCTTAGGGTAACAGAAAGATATGGGAAATGAGATAAAGGAATGGGAAATATAGCTATGAGCCATAAATGTAAGGTGGGGATAAACTAGCAGCTAAAATCTAGATCAAGTTTTAATTAGCATAACAGAAATAAAAGCATAGGAACCATTCATAGCTTGTAGATATGACTTCCAATAAACATTTTACCATTTAGTTCTCTATTAGGAATTAAATTTAGATGTAGAATTTAAGTTTATCTAAAAAATATCATGAACCTAATAGAAATGATAAGCAAAAAATAATTGCATACACCACTGATCCAGGAACTAGAGCCAAATATCTTTCAATTGATTGAGAGAACTCAAAGTGTTTTTTGGTAGAATATCTATCCTCCTTTTTTACATCAAGATGCTTTTTATTTATAGAGGTTTGCACCTTTATAATTAAATGTACATTAAAAAAAAATATTGGCTAATCAAACATAAGCAACAACAATTCTCTCCTTGAAAACTATAATGAACAAATCAACACATTCCTTAGGAAGCAATGATCCCACTTTCATTGAGAGCACTTTGAAAATTAGTAGGAATGGATGATGTAAAATCATCTCAAAATTTGGTGTATCGAAACACGATAATGTCACATGAAAATCAGGAGCTTGAGCATTAAATCTTGGTTATCGCTTCGTCGTCTTGTGCCTTGGAACTTTATTTTTTCCAAGAAGACCCAATAAAAATTAACTTCATATGGAAAATGAGCAAAATCAGTGGACGATGCATTGAAAATGGAAGTGATCATGCCATAATTAGGAGTGCAACATTTAACATTGGCAACCCTTCCACAAGAATTTTGGAAATATTGATTTCGTTGCCCAATGAATTCGCCAACCTTTGATCCTTCCCAAAAATGATCTGCAATGATGATTATTCAAAGGAACTTCACTGAGAGAAAAAGATAAAAATTGATTTCACCACAGAAATGGGACAAAAAGCCATTTCATTGCAATCGTGAGAGAAAATGGAAGTTTGTTTGGTATTTTCGCCCATCTTGGATCTTTCGCTATTATGCCTGAAGATGTTCTTTCTTGCATTTACTTTTTTATTCTATAGTGATTTTTCTAGGAAGGGGTGAAAATTACTTTTGCTAAAAAGTGATTAACTTCACTGGAAATTGCACCCACTTTAGAAGTTTTGCTATGAATCTTGCCAAAAAGTAATCTTGATGTATTAAAAAATAGACTTTTACGACTAAAATGAATTTCACTCCTGTTTGGGGTGGAATTTACTTTGACCAACTTAGGAAGATATCATTTTCATTACGTTTTGCTCCAAGTTGGGCGTTATTTCTTGCTTTCACTCGAATTTGGGTGAAACCATCTAGTTTGTTGGAAAATGAGCAAAAATTATTATTTTCGCTTGTCTCATGGTGAAATTGACTTTGACTAATTCCCATCTATTATTTTCACCACGAAATTAACTAAAATAGTAATTCATCCAGAAAAAGGTGAAATCACCTTGGAATGCATAATTTTAGGTGAAATCACTTAACTTATCGTTTTCTTCACTTGTAAAATTATCCCTTTCATTCCAACTTGGGTGAAATCGTCTTAACACGCCTTCTATATTTTATTTTTGCTAGTGAAATTATTGAAAAAATGTCAAATTAAAATAGTGACAACACCCAAAATTGAAGAGACCAGTACAATCCATTTTTTAATATTTAGAATTTTTACAACAAAATTCAGTGTGGCAAAACTACCAACACTTATTTGGTTAATTAAAATTTAAAAAGTTATTTATAATTTTTTGTTATTTTGTTATTCAAACAAACTTACAAGGATTCAATTATAATAATGAGCAATACTATGAAAATGGATTTAAAGTTGATTTACTCTGTATCTAATAGTTGATTGTTAGATCATGCTTGTACTAGCTCTCTATGTTCAAAACTCTTATGAAAAGGGGTTTTTAGTCCCCTTGACATTAAGATCTAGGCTAGATCCCCACTATGCTACACTAGTCTAATATGATCCTATGTTAATATAGGACAATAATTAAAAAAAAATAAATGCTCAAGGTAAGGGTGCAAGATGTTGGGTGCCAAACACTGGTTAATCTTGTCCTATAATTTTCACAACACTCACATTTAAATTGTTAACCCAGGAGCTTGTAGACTTTAGAAGTGTCACGATTGAAACTACTCACACTACCACCTTGGAGATGAATCCACTAACTACCATTGGGGGTGTTTATGAAACATCGGTTGATTTGTCCACACCAAGAAAATTTAAATATAAATGAAATGCATAATAGTAAACACACCACATTGAAAGCAGTAATACGCCTACCATAAAAAGAACACAACTATAAAATAATTAGATTTAATCTAGGAAATCAAACATACTACCACACGTAGTTAAATATATGAAAAATAACTAAGAATAAGGGGAGGAATACTGTATTGGAGTGGGCCCGAGCTCCAGAAAATCCCGCCCAGCAAATCATAAAAACAACACGTAGATGAGAGAATGCTCAAACTATATTAACAGTGCAAAAAAATATTACATGTGATAATATTCTCAAAGAATTATTCTCCTACTACAAATAATTTTGTGTGTTAATATACCACACATAGGACTTCATATTGCAATTATGTTACAACAGGCATCTCGGTTACAGTCTAAACTGGGATAGTTCAGTTACTATAGCCAACACATGATGATCAACTTCTTCGTTGTTTACTTGCAATCGGGTGATTTCTATTTTTTATGGTTCTGCTTCATGAATGATAACATGTTCACCTACTCTAGCTAGAATGGTGGTCAATGAGGTCACACAGATGATGTGGAACAGTGGTCAATGAGGTCCTTCTCCAGTCATTGGTCAACACACGTAATCTGGGTGCTTACTTGAGTAAGACACCTAACTCAGTAAGGTGTCTGTCTTAGTAAGGTGCCAACTTGAGTAAGGTGCCTACTTGAGTAAGGTTCCTACTTGAGTAAGCCACCTACTTGAGTAAGCCACCTACTTTAGTAAGGTACCTACCTTTGTATGCCTTCATCTGATTGAATAGAACCGTGCCAGGTCCATGTAGGACCTCAACTGTGTAGAAGATGAAAAAATCTAAGAAATAACTACACAAAACACACTTCATACATGGATTAGATAATACAAATGATTTCATTAAATACACACATAATATTTCATAAAAATATACAACTCATTATATAGTGTCGTGCAAAACTTGTTAGTACATATACAAAAATATGAGCATATCTGGTGCTCAATATCCCCCCATGCCTAATATGTGCCACTCCCTTGTGGCACCTAAAACTGGTAATCACCTCTTCTATGTAGGCCACTACTCTTCATTGCCTTTTCTTACTGGTGGCCTTGGATTTCTCTTCTTTTTGAGGATTTTGTTTTTGTTGAGGGGCCCTAGCTTATTGCAGGGCATCTCTAGGTTGTGCTACCCTCAGGCTACACTGATGCTCGATTGTGTTGGGTTGGCCTCCATTCTGCATTGGCTTCTTACTGCATTGGCTCTACCTCTTGATTGGTTGAGCACTTATGCTAGGTGTAGCTACCATAGTCTTTGCTCACTTCTGGAAGGTTACCTTTGCTTCTTGCCATAGGTCAACGTGTTGAGGGCTTCAAAGGAAATGTCGGATTCATCCCTCTTTTGTACAACCACACTGGTCTTGTACAGCCAAAGTTCCTTAGGGGTGAGGCCAATGTTTTCTTCTGTGATCATAGTTGCTTCTAACTCTAGTCCATATACCCCCTATTTTTCTAGCTATTTCCTCATCTTAAAGGGCTGACCCTACGACAAACCATAGATTTCCTAAAATTGATCATCGTCAGCAGGGTCCACACAAATGCCCAGCCCTTTTTATTCCTTTTTGGTAGCTTTCCTAGATGCCTTTGCCTCCTCGAACTCCTTATGAATATGTTCAAATTTCTCCTTTCGCTCAGTGAAGGCCTACATAATTGCTTCCCATTCTTCATCTGAATGAGGATTTAGTTCGACAAATGTCACCGTGGCCTTTCTTTTGACCCTCTTCTATGTTTTTTGAGGCATGTTCTCTTTTCTCCTCTCTACTATTACGATGGCCTATGTGGGGATATATTTATTTCCTATAAAGGTTGCCCCCCTGTTAGAGGGTCCAGGGATTTTTCCTTCTAGTCGTAGGCCTTTTGTGGTTGTTTCTCCAATCCCCTGGTCGCTCGATGCCTACTCCTCTGGTTCTATGGGTAGCGGTCCCTCAATTGTGAGTGCCTAGCACCATGGAGAATCCTTCTTAGCCTTGATTTTAGGATTTTTCCCTTGGCTCTGCCCTGAAGGCTCCTCCTCATCATCAATATTGATAACAAGGGTTTCTATTTGAAAATAGAATTCCCCTGTTCCTCTGGAATTCCTTTGTCAGAGGCACACAATCCTTATCCTACCTCTAATTTCTCATTCGAGCATCAAACCTAATTACCCTAGATGAGACTATTCTCTCTGGTGAGGTTGGATAATTCATGGGCACCTCAATTGCCCTATCAGTTTGGGTAGAGGTGTCTCACATTTCAATCACCCTACCCTACAATTGTTGGTTCTCTGCCCTAAGTTGTTGGATCAATTACTAAAATTGGGTGATGGTGGCTTCTTACCTCTAAATTCTTCTCACAGTCATGTCCTTATATTTGTCAAACAACACCTACATCAAGGATTTCTCACTCTGCTCAGCACAGTCCTCTTCCATTGGTACCTCGGACTGCTGTTGCAGGCCTATTGAAGACTACGGGTCTTGTGGGCTTCGAGCGACCAAATTCTACAAGGTTTGGGTTGTGAAGCTGAGCTCTACATCATCCTCCTCTTCATTTCTCATGAGGATCAAGCATCGTAGTCATCTTCGACTGTGTATACGCTCTATTTTTCGTACTGAGTGTTTAGGTTTGGAATATTCTGGTCTTTCCTCCATATAATTTGGTAGAGAACTCTACTCTTCCCCTATAATATTTAGTGAGAATCAAGGATGTTCCTCTTTGGAAATTCCCCTTAATTTACTATCATACTCTACCTCTATTGCTACCTTCTTCAATGCATCAAAAGGCTTAGCCCTAACTTCCTCGACCATTCCTTGCAATTCGACCTCTTACTCTGGTTTGGCTGCTACCTACTCTCATACACCAGAGTGTTCAGCCCTTGCCATTGATGAGCTTCCCCTATGCTCCTCTACATGGTGTATCAGGGCTACAATTATCCCATGGTGGGCTAGGGTAGAGGATGCCTCATCCTGTAGGGCATTTTCCAAGTAGAAAAGGATGTTAATTTCTTGCTCGTGCACTAGATGGCTCAGGAATTGCATGTGGTTCAGATTCAGGTACAAATACTTCCTTGTGCATGTGAAGTATCTTACCACCTACTCGAAGATCTTCCTTAGGTGCATCAAGATTTTTTGCTTCAGAAGTTTGTGTTGGTCACATGGGATGTTTGTTTATCCCAGTAATAATTGTGCACACTTCTTTGCCACACTATCTTTACACATGCATTCCCCAGTAATGGGAGGTCGGTGACATGAGCAATGTGCTCTACAATGACTAGAATTTCTAGTCTATGCAATTCTTCAATGCTTCTATTCATAGTAGCAAAAAAATCCTTTGCTACCTTTACATCCTAGTCTTGGCTGACCAGGTGACCGTAATTCATCCATCCAACTGCTTTGAATCGGCGTACAACTTCTCCCCTGATCCCCTCAGTTCCACTGGGCTCATGCTTTTTGAGCATGTGCTTCTTTGATCATCCACCCATGGTGAATTCTCTGTCGATTTTTATTGGTTTTATGCCTTACACTCATTAAGGCACATTTTAATAAACTCAGGTACCTAGCTTGTTCTTTATCTTACACATTCTTTTGAGCCAACACGGTGCCCAAAACAAAATCGATGGTAGATATGTACAACAAGAATGGCACGTCTTGCTTTAGTGGAGCTAGGACTAGTGATGTGGCCAAGTACTCCTTGATTTCATAAAAGGCTTGTTGATATTATTCATCCCACTATAATGGGACCCCCTTGTGTAGAAATCAATTCATGGGTCGGCATTTTTTTGATAGTTGTGTGATAAACCGCTTTATGGATGCTACTTTGCCCTGTAAGCTTCTCAGTTCTTTGATGTTCATGGGTGGGGCTATTTCAAGGATAGTCCTTATCTTTTCTATGTCTACCTTGATGCCTCATTTAGTAATGATGAATCCAAAGAGCTTTCCAAAAGTTACACCAAAGACACATTTCTTTGGGTTCAACTTGACATTGTGCTCAATCAGGTGATTGAAGACCTTTCTGAGGGTCTTGGCATGCTCTTATCACAGTAATGACTTGGATAGCAAGTCATTTATGTAGTCTTCTAATATCTTGTGTATGTAGTCATGAAAAATGTATATCATAGCCTGCTAGTATGTGGTACCACCATTTTTAAGGCCAAATGACATCACTTTGTAACAAACTATTCCCCATAGAGTGGTGAACACAATTTTATGCTGGTCTTCAGGTTTAATCTAAATCTAATTGTAACAAAAAAAAACATCCATTAGGGAGAGCATATCATGACCTATAGTTGCATCTACAAGAGCATCTATTTTGGGTAATGAGAATGAATCCTTTAGGGTTGCCCTTTTGAGATCCTTGAAATCCATGTAGATGCATACTCTTCCATCGAGTTTTCCTATGGGTATCATGTTTGATACCAATTTTGGATAGTCGATGGGAATAATAAAGACTACATCCAATAGTTTTTGCAACTCATTTTAACCATCAAAGTGATGGTTGAATGCATCTTTATGAGCTTCTGCTTGATCGATTTCTTCACAGGGTCTAGTGAAATGTTATGGAAAACCAATTTTGGATCCAACCCTAGCATATCTTTATAGATCTAAGCAAAGGGATTTGGTCTCTCAGAGGAATTATAATGGCCTGCTCTTCTAGAGATAAGCTTTCTTTGAACTTGAATTTCTTTGGTTGAGAAGGATCATTGCTGATGTCCACCTCAAAATTTTCCTCTATTGCCATGTGTGACCCCTCCTCAAGTTGGTGAGGAGTGGGGATTAAATGGAAGTCATCTACTAGATTTATAGTTCCCACTAACTTAGGTTTGAGACCAGCATGATAGACATAATATGTACATCCTAGTGAAAAATGAAATGGTTGTAGTATCTCTTCATTAGGGAAGAAATCTTTAGGCTCTAGGTGTGAATCATCATGATCCCAATCAATAGCGTCTACATCAAGATCTACTAGGTCATGGAGTGGAGTGGTCAGATCAATGGATATTATGTTGATGGATGGAATAAAATCTCAAAAACCACATGGGTGAAGATCTCTATAAAAGGTGTGCCCTCTATGCTCATGATGAGGCTTTAGGGGCATAGGGATCTCAGGATCTAGTCTGTGGATATACAAGATGATGGGATCGTTAGGCAGTAGTTGCTCTCCAAATGTTGGGGGATTCGGGTTGACCATGTTATGGATGGCATCTAGGTTTACTAGTCTCGTTAGAAAATGAAGGCTATGATCTATGGTACAGAGCATCGCTTCTATCTCCACAAGCAGATCGACTGGATGCAAGTGTCAAGGCCTAAGATAATCCATCTCAATCTCATCCTCAAAGTCATCATCACTTATAAAGAAACCATTGACATTTTTTTTTTGGACCTAGGATGGTGTGGTGGCTTGTCTGTTGATGCCCTAGATAGGCTAGCTCAGTCTCATATTCATAGTCATCATCACTTATGAAGAATCCATTAGCATTTGTCTCTGGCCCAAGGATGTGGCTCATATGTCTAGACCATAGGTAGGCCATCTTTATTGAGTCCTCTAACTCATATACACTCTCATCTGACATGTATCCACCCTCATTTGAGATTTATTCCCTCTCATATAAGATGTACCCACTCTCTATGTGGCCTATCCAAGCAATATTTTGCACATATTGAGGCCTATGATAGGCTAAGTTGACATCATCTTCATCCTCACTTGGACATAGTCATACTCATCTCCCTCCAATATCTATGCATTGGCTCTTCCTCCCATAGGATGGCTCCTTATGGGGGCACTTCAAGAGAGGATTCAGGGTGATATTGGTTAGGTGGTGTGACATTGACCATCAACACCCATCTGTCACCCAAGTAGTTTCTGCTAGGGGGTTGATAGGGATTCCAATCGATGTCCTCCATGAACCCGATGCTTAGCCTATATAGAGATGCTTCTAAAGAGTTATCATGACTCTGAATTTGATAGCCTAAACCACACCTATTAGCAGGTAATTAATACTATGGCTAAAATGGTAATAAACACCCTTGCTCGTATAGGCCTAGGCCATAGCCTTGCTAGTGACACTACTCAAAGTACTTTAGAGTGAACTTGATATTTGACAAGTAATGAACATTCATGGTGAATGGCTCATCCTCATCCCTTTCCAGATCAGGAGCAGTATGGGCATAATCTAGACCAGCATATATGAAATTTATTTGGTTTGGTGGAACCCCTAAGGTAACCACTATTGCTATTGGTAGATTTTGGACTCTTGGCCATCCCATATCTTGTGCAGACTCAATGATTGGTGTGAAAGTCATGTTCTGCACAAGATATTCACCTAGTGTTGTATTGGCTAGGTGAACTGTCACCTGTTGTGTAGATGATGTTGTTTAAGATGTAGGTGAGGCAGGTTGAGGCACCTCCTCGACTATTTCTTGGGAATGTCCCTACTCCATGGGAGTAGGGATTAATACAGTTGCTATGGTCAGAAGCTCCTTGGGTCCTTTCTCCACTAGGGGTACCTCTAGCTTCTATTTATATTTTTCCTTAGATGTCAAAGGCTTTTTAGAAGTGCCAGTAGCTTTGGATGTAGGATGTGGTGTCAATGTGGATGGATCACCTTGCATTAATTTACTTTTACTTCCTAGATGCATGGTTGGGGATGAAGGCCTTATGTACAAGTGCATTTATGGAAGGAAAAATTCCCTTGGCAAGTTGACTTTATGCATGTACTTGAACGGCTCTTCATCGACTATGCACATACTTGATGCATTGGTGCAGGATTGAGGGCACATATTGCATTTCCTTGATCCAGGGATGCCCTAGAAGAATATTATATTACATCACACCTTCTAAAATATGACACATCATGGGTTTGGTCTTATGTCCTACATTTATAGGCAAAATGATTTTTCCCACGGTGGAGCATAGTGCATCATTAAAATCCCTAAGTGTGTAGGAATTCAGGACAATTTTGGACTTATGGATCTTCAAGTGACCTATATATTTGGTAGTTATGATGTTGATTAATAATCTTGTATCGATTAAAAACATGCTTGAATGGTATGTTATTGATTGTCACAATAATATGTAGAGGCAGTAGGGGACTACCTTAATTTCATAATCATAAAAATGAATCACAAGCTCTTGGCACTGTTGTACTTGCCATACAAAATGTGTGAATTCATCTAGGTTCTGGAGCTAGAGCTTGATTGATCTCAAAATCTCCATTAGAGTCTCCCTATGCCTAGGTTACTGTTGTATAAGCTCATAAATGGATAACTTGGCCAGAGTCATTTGTAGATTTTGTTCCAATCTACTTCAAACAGTTACCATAGGTCTTATTGGTGGACCTGGATGATTTTCATGCACCTATATCTACTGATGTGCAGTTGGGATATTAATGGGAGCCACTATAGGATATGGTTACCCATATCTTTGACTCCTAGTTGTCATGTTAACTAAATTAACCATTTTAATGCATCCTTGAATAGGTGGCTCAACTCAGACTTGGTTGACTTGGATGCCCTAATTTCTAGGGACCTCATGATTGGGCAATTAGTTCCTAAATATCCCTATATCTCTAATATTGAGAGGTAGCAAGTTTTCAACTCTTAGCTCTCCCTTTTCATTCATGTTTTGTATAATATTCTTGAATACAATGCAGTTCTTGATATCATGCCCCTATATCCTATGATATGGGTAGTGTTGATCTTCCATATATCCCTTTGACTTGGGATGATTAGGGTCAAGAAGTTGGATGTTAGGAAATCTTATCCTTTGTGCCTCATTCAACTAATTAAATACTAATTGCATCAATTCATTTAGAGGTGTGAAAAAACGAGACATCCAACACTCTTTGTTTCAGACCTAGTTGTTCTTAGGATCATAGTTGGACGGTGGGGGGTGAACATAATAATTATGGGGTTGTTATCCATTTCCCTCCTTCAGAGTGGCCAATACAACCTGATTAACCTAAGCAGGCTTGGCCTGATTTTGCTTATTATTGTTATTTTGATTATTCTTGCTCCACTCTTTCTTGTTATGGAGCTTGAGGTCTCCCTCATAGATCTTAATATCTTCAATAATATTGGCTTGATCCAAGGCTTATTCAAATTATTTATATTGCTACAACTACAATAGCAGAGAGATGTGCTTTGCACAACTCTTAGTGAACATTCAGATGAGATCTTCTATGGGGACATAGAATGATAGTTTTACAATAATTTTCTCCACTTGTCTCCATAGTCCATCACTGGCTTGTCATCATACTATTTCAATTTGGCCAAATTAGATAGGTTCACCTTCTTCTTGGCACCGAAGGAGAAACATTCAAGGAACGTATTCAACTATTGATCAAAACTAGTGATGCTATGCTTGGGAAATTGGTTGAACCATTGAGTTGCTACACCCAAGAATTTTATGATGAATGTCCTCAGTATCAGGGTGCCATTCTTCTCAAGGTGGAAGCACACATTCATGAATTTGGTTATGTGTTCTTGCGCATATTCTTCACCCTTCAACTTGTCTAGCATAGGCATATCAAAGTGCCTAGGATATGAGAGACTCAAGATTGAGGAGCACAAAGGCCGATTGTGTATCTTGCTCAATTTTAGCTTCTGTCTATCTGCGTCCTACTTCTCAAGAGACTTGACTCTCTCAAAAAGTGTCTGGTATACCTTTGAGGAAATAATCTCATTTTCTTGAAGGTTTTCTCATAATGGTAAGGAATGTGACCCTGTGTTGGTCCAGTTTTGGCATCTATACTCATCCCCCATAACCATGGATGGAGGTTCAAGATATGTTTGTTCCATTCCATCCCTACCCATTCCTCATTTAGTTGTGTTTTTTTGAGGTCTAGGTGTTGTTGATGCTGTGAAGTGTGGTGAGCATGTTCATTTCCTTACCTAGTTCTTCTCTCCTATTGAAAATCAGCATGCCTCTTATATCAATATCCCTTACCACCTATGTGTACGTCTATTCGAGCAAGCCTCTCTACTAGCTCCTAAAACTCAGCTCTTTCCTCTCTTAAATGTTGTTCTTGTAGGTGCAAGCACATTTTCCTTCGCTCTTCTTGCTAAAGAGCTTACACACGCTTGTGCTCGATATGTAGTGCTTCCTCTAACCTACGTATTATGTCAAATTGACCTGCTACTGAAGGTTCATGCCTTTCTAACTCTGTATGAGGAGTTCTAATGCTTAGGTCCCTCAGGGAGGCTCCTACTGTGTGCTTGACCTTATCTACTAGGGTGACCTATTCTATGTACTATGTTATGGTTTGGATACCCCCATGATTTGAAGCAGTGTATGTGCTTTGGGTTCACTTTGAAGCTTCCCCTGGTTCATTGGTGTGTCTAGTGGCTATGCTACATGAACTTCCTAAAGTAAAATGTTCGGTAGCAATACTTCTAAGATCTAGTCTTGAGGTAACATGATCCAGCTCATCAAGTTGTTAGGTTCTCCATGGATAATCCCACATATTCCCATTTATACCAATGAGCTCATAGTCCAAGGGTACCTTCCTATCTACAGGGAGACTTTAGGATATCCTAGGTCTACAACTGGGCATAGCCTTGGGATCTTACCCCTCAATGGGCTGGTATTTCCTATGTGTATCATGTGAAACTTAATGTCTTACAACCCTTGCATACCTATGCAATTATGGAGACATTGATGCCTCCTCATGTCAGTGTGATTATGGAGGTCTTGAAGCCTCCACATGTCTGTGTGATGAGGGAGGTCATGATGCCTCCACATGTCAGTGTAAATATGGAGGTCATGATGCCTCCACTTGCCTATGCAATGAGGAAGGCCTTGAGGCCTCATACCTATGTGATGAAGGAGGTCATGATGCCTTCGTGTGCCTAAGTGATGAGAGGGGCCATGAGGCCTCCTCATGTCTATGTTATGAGGAACCAGGATGTGGCTCTCTTGCTGGGGTTTCTCGAGGAGTCCCCCCAAGGGTTGATTTTTCACCCCTAAGACTTACCAAACTTTATCTGGTGACACTATGGGTGGGCAATTCAATGCCAGTGTGGATGTGAGTGTGTGAAGCATTAGCTTCCCCCTTGGTGTTGGACTGAGGGTGGGTGCTCCATGTGTACATCATGGTGACTTATGAGTTATATTCTTAGGTAGATTTAAAAGCACATAAACAAAACAAGCAGATGTTTCTCTTTTAAGGATTTATGTGTTCCCTAAACTATTTTGTGTGTTTTGATTCATTGGATAAATAAGCTAACTCTCATCGTGTTTCATTCTTGTTGGATGGTATACTTATATGTTTAAAATTTTTCACCTATATACTTGCACAAGCCAAATATGGTGATGAAATCCATACTCAAAGAGGTAGCATAGGTACTACTAACCCTCACCTAGCACCCCATGTGCAGTGATACACCCCACAAGGAGGAGTGCATGATATTTTGCATGGTTAGAATAGTTCTTGGGTTTGCCTTAGCCTTGGATAGGTCTTAATGATACTCTTCCTCATGAGCCAAGCAAGTGGTAATGACCTCCACTGTTGGTCTTGATCATTGGGTTGGATGTGAGATCCCAATGCCACTGATGTTAAAGATGAAATGTGATGTGTGTGGGGTTCTTTTTAACCTTGCATGTAAGAAAAATGCATCACCAAGCAAGCATGATCTTTCCTATATACCTAAGATAAAAGATGTTTTATTTCAAAAATATGCATGTATTCCACTTATATGATCTTCAAATAATGCATTCTATTTCATGAATTAAGGGCCACTGGTTGGGCCACATGCAAGAAAACTAACACACAGAGGCCTAGCATGCTAGATACTAGGGCAAACCTTACAAGCAAAGGCCTATTACTCCTAGCAGCACCTAGAGAAACTAAATAAAGTCCTATAAAACATCAAGTGCAATCTCTTTTCTCATTTTTCTTTATATTTCCTTGATTTAAACTATGATTTTGCTTGCTCTTTCTAGAAATAAAAATTTACAGACATAAACATAGAGAAAATAGAGGATGAAACCAACCTCAAATCCTACTCTGATGATGGAAATTCTGATTTCTATGGCACTTTATTTCTAGCCACTATCGACCAGAGTAGGCGATTTTGGTCAATGGTTGTAGGAGTGGCTAAGATAAACTAGTTGTTATTGACCAGAATGGCGAAGACCTACAGGTCATTGTCAACCAAAGTGGCCAAACCTACACATAGAAAAACCCTTGAATGTCAATAAACTGATTGAAAAACAAAACCTAGTGGGGGTCCCATCGTGATCGCCATTTGTGCAATCCCAGGGAGAACGCACCACACCCAACCGGGCTTGTAATGTATTTATTATATCAAATTGAAAGGAATGAGCATGCAAAAGACACATAAATAAGAAAAATAAATAAATATGCTTTTTATTGATATTTCCAATCCACGGTTACATATTCGTCCCTTTGAGGGATACCTAGTTTGTGATACAATTAGTTACAAGCGAGGAAATATGTGGTGGAATAAATCCCCTAATAAAGGGTAGGTGCACTTTCAAATGCTTCCCGATCCTGCACACAAACTTATTTGAGGGCTCATAGATGCCTCCTTCTCCTTATCTCATCCAAGAGGGATCCCATGCTCCAAATGTCTTGATATGGTCCTATAAACCTGCATATCTGCATACATGGAAACAACAAAGCATGCTTAGTAGTTCGAGCTACCTCCCTAGATGAGGTTGTTAGTATCAAACCTAATAAGAAAGATAAATGAACATACTATGATTAAATGCAATAAAGCTAATGAAAGATGCTAGCATGTCTTAAAGAACAATAATGTAAATGCATATAATAAATTAGATCTATGCTAGGGATAACTGCTAAAATAGAAAATGATCGAATCTAATGCTAGCACAAATAAAACTAATGTCAAACCCTAGTTTGTACCTACAATCCACTATCTAGGATAGCGGCCATGAAATAAACCTCTCTCCTCGTGCTCCAAGGGTTGTAGCACCAAGTTATTTGATCTAATTGATGTTCAAGGGTTTTTGAATGTGTCAGGTACATGACATGGCGATGAATAACAATAAATATGAATATTGGATGCATAGTCTCTCCTCAACTAGATAGCACTTCATTGCTCCTCAAGGGCTCATAGATGCGCTCTCTAATCTGGCAGGGCTTCGTCGCATAAAATCTAAAAAAAATTCATCTCTTGCTCTTTGTGGGAGAGTCCATATGTAGACTTTTGTCTCTTCCAGATCGAGACCTTGGCTTCTGATGTGTTGTCGTTAAGCACATCATTAAATCTCAAAGATCTTATCAATTTGGGGTGGTGTCCAAGGCTATCTACGATAGAAGGCTAGGGCAGAGTACAATTCAGACATTCAGATTTTAAGCATTTATTGGGTGAGACAGATTTGGTTTAGCCTTTTGGTGTCACACTAAACCTAATCTATAGAAAGGAAACTTGCAGGAACTAAAAACTAATTCTAAGTTGCAAGAATAAAAATCTAACTACAATTGTAGGAATTGGAATTGCTAAATTGAAAGTCTAATCTACTTTTGTAAAATTAAAATAATAGAATTTAAATTGTTGAATTTAAATGTTGTTGAAATAAAATCCTAAGTTACATTTGCAGAATTGAAACCTAGTTACTCTTGCATAATTGAAATTATTCTTGTAAATGAAACTTATGCTAAAAACACCTATCAATGTCCTGCCACAAAATGTCGTCAAGCTTTTGCTATAAGAATTGATAGCAAAATCAAATATGCTAAAAATGGAAAGTTGCTAAAATAGAAAAGTAGAAAAACATGGAAAGCAAAGGAAAAATGCTTAAATATAATTTTTCAGCTGACACACACACAAATGTTGTACACAAACATAATAGAAAGCATAAATAACATTATACAAACTTAAAATAAGAAAATTAAACTTGACAAGTAATCTATTAATTCTTCTGCAACAAAATTATAGATTAAAACCTACCATAAAAATCCTCCTTCTAGATCTGAAAGTGGGCCCATACTTCCTGATATAGAAGGATGTGAAAAGCACTCCTTAACTAATTAACACTCAGAACATAAAATGATAAAATAACTACACTTTTATTGATGACAAAACATGCTAAAAACTGTTACAAAAAATCACTATACAGTCCTAATTACTACTATTGAAAACTCTCCTCTATTCTAATTCCTAACTAGCTTAACCAAGGAGAGAGCTATGTTATTTATATAAATATTTAGAATATATCCCATGCTCCAATCATCCTATGTGCTAATTTACAATGATTTGCCAATAATTCTAGATCTGAAATAAATGCAAATCTAGACAATTTGTGTTGCAGCAGTATTCATTGGCCCTTAGAAAGCATCTTCAGTAGTGGGAGTACGTGGGAGGAGTCTAGAAATATCTCACACATATTTCTTCACTTTATAATATGCCATTTATATATTGAAAATAACTTCCTATTATGCTGTAGTTATTTCTAGGTTTATCCTAGAAGAGGATCAATTGATCTTTTTCCATGAATGGTGGCTTTGGACGGAAAGGACAACAAAGACAGTTGGGGGATATTTTCCCTTAACCTTCTTTTTCTTTTTCCACCATTAAAAATAGTCAAAAATTCAAAAAACACTTTCTATTCTCAATCTGGAGCTAAGTGGCTCAATCCGAAGAGACTGTATTTCTCAATTCGAAGAGACTGTATTTCTCAATCTAAAGATACCTGTTCAATCCAAAGATATTTGGAATGACCAACTATGTGCTCTTCAAGTGATTTTAGCTACATTTCTCAGGTGTATTAGCCCTTAGGATCATATTTCAATAGCCTTCATTCCTCTCCATGTGTGAATTCCATGCCTTGCCATTCATTGGTAGCTTGCTAGAATTTACATGGTGAATTACTGCATTTTCCAGCTCTGCTGCACAGTTGTAAAATATTGGCATTTCTTGTAAATTCAAACAAATTATAACATGGAAAAATTATTTAAATATCAACATGAAAGAGTACATCAAGTTTCTACTAAATTTATACACTTTATTCACCAAGTAACCATGCTAAAATAGTGCAACAGTGCTGCACAATTGTCCCTACTCTGTTATACCCTATTGCTGCCTATTTAGACCATGTGGGAATGTTTCTAAATAGGTCAGATGTCTTTTGTAGTCCTTTTGAACTCATTCCATCCATATCCTCATGTTTTGCTTGACAACTTCAAGGTGTTCCTATAAAGTGACAACTTGCTGATTTTTATATGGCTATTTTTTTAGATTTTTAGATTTATGACAGTCCTAAAATTTTTGCTTCAATGTGGATTTGAAACAAGTTGAAGGGCAGGAAAACATTCAAAAACCATTGAGAAGTTAATGGATATTAGCATACCACATTTGGTTAATTGAAATGCATGTTTTTACTTGCTACTTAATTAAGCAAAATCAGTCACAAAATGTTGAAAATAGTCAAAAATAGAGATATAGTATTTCTAACATAAAAGCATGCAAACACTTAACAAATAGTATATTTTAGTCAACTATTTTGCAATTAACTTATCATATGGTAGTCAAACATTGTGCAATAATGAAGCATTTTTGGGCATCATCATCCCCCCCAACTTGAACTGATGTATGCCCTCATGCATCTTAGTAGGCCATAGTAATATGCAGGTTTTATTCTTATGAACAACATCCTTTGCTACCTACTAATTGAGAAATTCCTCCTTGCTGCACTATATCAATTATTTTGCAATTAAGCACATGTATGACTCTTTTTCTGTCTTTCCACAATTTTTAGTGTTGCAAGGTACCTCTTAAAGGCTTGATATCATGTGATTCATCTTGCAATAGTCTTATTGTGGAACTGTATTTGGTAGATGCACTACTGCTGATGAAATTTTTTGTTCTTAACAATATTTCAGCCTGAATGCTTATTTCTGTTGTTTGCACCTTTTGAACAAAATTGATAAAAATTTTGGATTTGAAATGCTTTAGGGATGCACTTACTCATGGTACAGCCTTATGAACCTCAATATTTGATGTACCCTACTCTTTTTGCTATTCTATAGCATTTTCAGCAATTTTGGTACAATTTCTACTCATTTCGAAGATATCCTGCTCATTTCGAAGATATGCCTGTTCATTCCGAAGATATGACTATTCATTCCGAAGATGCATCAAAAAATGCAAAAATGACCTCCTATGCAAAAGTTAGCTATAGATTCTATTGTGGGCCCATCTCTAGAGTGTATAAGCCTTCCATAACATCAAAAATCCCGCCTTCATCCTTTTGTTTAGATGTTATTCTTTATTTTGTATGTTGCTGTTTTATTCTAGTAGTACTAAAATAGAACCTTCAAGTGCATTTTGTTGATTATCCTCCTTCAATTTATCAAAAAATTGTGAGATATAAAATTTCAGTTCTCCTTATGAAACTTACCCTATAAATTGAAATAGAATTGTTGCCATGTCTGTCCCAAAATCAAGTTTTTGCACAATTTTAGAATTTCTATGCAATTAAGGGCATAAGGGGGTGTTTCTTGACATATTGAACATGTTTCATTTTCAACTTGCCAATATTGTATGAATAGTTTATACCAAATACCGATTATCATACACTAAATGCTAAATTTTTACTATGAATTAAATGCAAGAAACACATACCTTACTGTCCTAAAAATTGGTCATGCACCTTACAAGCTGCTTTTGATGATTATTAGCAGGCTATATGAAAACATAAACATAACACATGTGCAGTGTGATATTTGTACAATGGTGGAACAATGATGGGTAGATCAACAAGGCAATGCATGTCAAAAAATTAGTTTTTATGCAAGCCAACTCAGTAGCACCTCCAAGAAGGTTTTCACTACTGAATTTTTTTTTTTCATCTTTTGTTTTTTTTTCTTTCTTTTTTTTCATTTTTTTTTCCTTTTTTTTCATTAGAAGAGGTTGCCATTTCTGGTTTTCAACAAACTTCTGTCCCTTTTTTTTTCAAGTGATTTAATGAGAGAGAACATCTCTCACTCTTATTTGGATAAGACCAATCCTTATTCTACAAAAACATGTCAATTTTTGTATGAAAACACCATCTCTTTCTATTGAAACCTGCAACATTGATGCAACCTTCCTTTCTAGATGAGCAGTAAGAATATTCTTACATCATAATTGCATCCTCATTGCTGGAAATGAAGTATTGGCTCCATTGTTCCTCTTCCTTGCTAAAATTGATGCTTGTCCTCATGTATCCCTATTTTGTGGGAGTTGCAATTTTTTTCTTTTTTTTTTTTCAATTTTTCTTGTCTTCCTTGTACCCAAGAAGGAAGTTCACAAACAAGACTATTCTTATTTTTGCTTTTCTTGTATTTTTTTTTTTTTGTCAAACTTTTTATCATCACTCTGAATCTGATATTGAAGAGAAATTTTCTTCCATTATGTGTACATCCAATGTAATCTCCTTCAAGAACTCCTCCTTAGTTAATGGTGCATGGTATACCCGAAGGTAATGTCCATTCACCACTAACATCCTCTATGAATTACCAATGGGAGAAAGAAGCACTGCTCCATATCTGAAAACTTCTTCAATCAAGTGTTTTCCATGCCTCATAGTCTACAAAATCTTGTCAATCTATACTTGAAACAATTAAATACCAATTACCAAAATATGTTAAGTGCTTACATTAAGATAAAATCTTGATATACCCTTGTAATTCCATGTAAAGGGATTGAAATATTGTTTCAAAATAGAAACAATTTTGCTTTTTTTTTATAAGTCAGTCAGCTAATAATGTTCAAAAATTTTCTTGGTTGCACTTCAATTTGTTTTATTCCTAGGAGGATAGAATTTACCCCTTTATAATTTCTTACTAAGGAGTTCAATGGAAGTAAATTTTCTATGTGTAGTTTTTCTAGTTTTTCTCCTTTATCCAAGGCTAATTTCTGTGTGTTTAGACTAAAGGTTATCTATGTATCTCCATTGATTTTTGTCTCTTCAAGCTCAAGTAAGTTCTTGTTTGAGCACAATTGGATGTTGTTGCAGTCAATAACATTTCCTGCAGGTTTTTTTTTTTTTTATCAGATTTAGCTACATAGACAGGGGTTGCATATCCTGTATTATTTAGATTGATCACAGGTTGGGCTAAAAAATATGTATTTTTGGTTTGCACAATAAGACAAGAAGTGTACAACTTTAACAGATCAACTACTTGTCAGGTAGGATCACCTCTAATGAGATCAACTATTGTCAATGTAGGCTAATAATTGTTAGGTTACGGTTTACCACGGTAAAACCCTAACAATATTTAAGCAATAATGGCAAAATTCTAGGATCACTGTTAAGCTATATACTTCTATTTTGATTATGCAAAATTTTTATGAATTTTTTTTTTAACTGACTCAGCTTACATAGATAGGAGTTACCTGTCCTGTATTATTCAGATTGACCACAGGTTGTGCTAGAGGTAGTGGTTTTACTTTCTCTATTTTTTTTTGTTGGGATCTCCCTTGAGAAAAATTTAGACCAGGCAAAAAATTTTGCATCTTTGAGTTGTGGAAGTAAATGGCATTTATCAATGATATGTCCTTGTGAAAAAATGCTACAAGTAGCTGATATGATTTTTTTGTTCAAGGGATAGTCTTGTATATCTGCCATGATGTCTTCCCAACACCTAGTACAAATTTATTTATACTACCCTGATGATATGGATATAAAAATGGTAGTGCTAGCAGATGGCTCCTCTAAGATATATTATGCTTCTTGATAATGAAGATGATGAATTCTTTCAATATTTATCAAGAATTTCAAACATAAGCAATTTAACCCCTAGGTGTGAAGATCACCTCCCTATGGTTGCTTGTTTTCTAAATGGACTGAAATGCAATTTACCAAAAACTGTTACTAATACCAATCATTTATCCAGATTTTACTTTGAAGTTCACAATTTAGTATAATTAACAATTATTGGGCTACTTTTACCCTCTAACAACACCATGTTCCCCGACAACACCACCAAAATGATGCGTTGTCGTTAAGCACATCATTAAATATCAAAGATCTTATCAATCCGAGGTGGTGTCCAAGGCTATCTACGATAGAAGGCTAGGGTAGAGTATAATTCAAGCATTCAGATTTCAAGCATTTATTGGGTGAGACAGATTTGGTTTAGCCTTTTGGTGTCACACTAAACCTAATCTGTAGAATGGAAACTTGTAGGAACTAAAAACTAATTTTAATTTGTAGGAATAAAAATCTAACTACAATTGTAGGAATTGAAATTGCTAAATTGAAAGTCTAATCTACTTTTGCATAATTAAAATAACAGAATTTAAATTGTTGAATTTAAATGTTGTTGAAATGAAATCCTAAGTTACATTTGTAGAATTGAAACCTAGTTACTCTTGCATAATTGAAATGATGCTTGTAAATGAAACTTATGCTAAAAACACCTGTCAATGTCCTGCCACAAAAGGTCATCAAGATTTTGCTACAGGAATTGACAGCAAAATGAAATATGTTGAAAATGGAAAGTTGCTAAAATAGAAAAGCAGGAAAAACATGGAAAGCAAAGGAAAAATGCTTAAATATAATTTTTCAGCTGACACACACACAAATTTTGTACACAAACATAATAGAAAACATAAATAACATTATACAAACTTAAAATAAGAAAAGTAAACTTGACAAGTAATATGTTAATTCTACTGCAGCAAAATTACAGATTAAAACCTGTCATAAAAATCCTCCTTCTAGATTTGAAATTGGGCCCATACTTCCTGATATAGAAGGATGTGAAAATCACTCCTTAACTAATTAACACTCAGAACATAAAATGATAAAATAACTGCACTTTTATTGATGACAAAACATTTTGAAAACTGTTAAAAAAAATCATTGTACAGTCCTAATTGCTGCTATTGAAAACTCTCCTCTATTCTAATTCCTAACTAGCTTAACCAAGGAGGGAGCTATGTTATTTATATAAATATTTACAATATATCCCATTCTCAAATCAGCCTATGTGCTACTTTACAGTGATTTGTCAATAATTCTAGATCTAAAATAAATGCAAATCTGGACAGTTTGTGTTGCAGTAGTAGTCATTGGCCTTTAGAAAGCATCTTTAGTGGTGGGACTACGTGGGAGGAGTCTAGAAATATCTCACACATATTTCTTCACTTCATAATATGCCATTTATATCTTGCAAACAACTTCCTATTATGCTGCAGTTATTTCTAGGTTTATCCTAGAAGAGGATCAATTGATCTTTTTCCATGAATGGTGGCTTTGGACAGCAAGTATGACAAAGACAACTAGGGTATATTTTCTCTTAACCTTCTCAACCTTATTTTCCTTTTTCTACCATCAAAAAATAGTCAAAATTTCAAAAAACACTTTCTATTCTCAATTCGAAGCTAAGTGGCTCAATCCGAAGAGACTATATTTCTCAATCCGAAGAGACTGTATTTTTCAATCCGAAGATCTT
>JAQPPZ010016386.1:0-13263 GCA_028583015.1 Wollemia nobilis | reverse complement strand
TTTAATGTGAGTTTTATGAAATAGCTTTAGCTCAACAAATTAAAATCTTCTACTTTCAAGAAAACTCATATTCAAAATCTTGGTAAATAATAAATGCATTATAAACTATTTTTTACTATGAGGTTAGTGTGAGAAACCCCTACCAAGGATGCTTAGGGTTGGGAATCCCTATCCCAACCATGATCATTGATAAAAGTGAGATCTAAAATTATTAATAGAAGTCAAACACACAACCATACACACAACCAGCCCCTCATACACTTGCTCATGGCATGGTTTTAATGCTGGATCTCCCAAAGAAGAGTCAAATATTCCTACTATATGGTTATGATATAATATGGGTACAACTCATTTAATACCTTATAACCAATTCATATATAAAGAAACTTATGAATTTTCAATAAAAAAAAATAGGAGATGGCATATCTTAGGCCTTATTAAATGTTAGATTTTAGTTAGATAAGGTTGAAAAGTATATAGAGGGACTGAGCTTAATTTAATAGTAACAAGTTATATATTGTGTTTATAGCTATAAAATAAGACTATAATCTATGTTGCAACCCTACAACTTAATAAAATAGATTTAAATTTTTATAATATGCATAAAGAGTCTTAAATAAGGCTATACTTTACTCCCTTAAGTATGGTCATATAAATATAATGTTTAAATTTTACAAACATCAAGATCACCTTGGTTCATTATCTAGCATTAGAATTAGGATGTTATATGTTCATGGAATACATGGTAATGAGGATCATGTTGCAATGAAAATATAGATGCAAGATATTATATTTACTCAAGGAAGCTTAAATGCACATTAATACAATTTCATCATGTGAATGTGGCGGTTGGATTGGATGCAAATGTACAAATTCTAGGTCAAAAAAATGGTATGTCTATAGGAGATCTTGATATTGTGTTCACGGATCCTTCAGGAAGCCATGAGCCATCAAAGAATAAATTGGATGTTGGGTCTTCTTCTCATTGCCTATAATTTCCCCCTAAAAATTCAAGCCTTGGTATTTTGCATACTACGATGACATCTAAAGGTGCAAGGGAGACCTTCTCCAAAACTATTTGCAATATATACCTTATGGGAAATACCATTAGTACTTGAGTGAACTGTTTACATTCATCATGGGTGATGGTAGTTGTGACCTTGTGGAAAATTTCTAGGGGATGAGGATAGACTTGGATTTGATTTGAAGATGGGCGCTAGTGAAGTGGATATCTCTGGATTCCATAGAAATTATAGCAGCCCCTAAAGCCTTTTTTCTATCAGGTTAAATTGTATGGAAGATGCAAATTGTATCCTATGGGGAGACCCCTTATTCTATGGTAAAAGAGATCTATTTTTGTGGAAGTTAGAATATGATTTCAATCCTCATATGCAAAGGGTTAACTTTATATCTTTACAGGTTCATCTCCCTACCCTCCTAAACTATCTTTGGGATGAAGATGTGTTGAGAGGTATGGCAAAGGCTATAGGGGATCCCCTTTTATTTATTTGGTAACTAGAGCCAAATCAAGAATGGTGTATGCAAGAATATATATCATGGTAGATCTGGAGGTAGATATTCCCTCTTCTATCAATCTTATCTTATTCATGGGTACTTAGGATCATACCATTTTTTATGAGAATAGATCGACCCAATGCTCTAGCTATGGAAAATTGGATCACCAGGTGAACAAATGTCCCCTCAAGGCACATGCAGAGAAGGAAAAGAGACCTACAAGAATAAAATAGATCCATAAGAAGAACTCAGGATGAGTCCCCTCGAAGGAATATAATCAAAATTAAAAAAGAAAAGTTTGTAGGAGTGAGAAAAATAAAACTATAATATTACTACAAGAGTAACCATGGGTGTTTGGGTAAATAAATATAATTCTAAATATTATAACTGAAGTGTCTCTTTTGGAATATTAATGGCTTGAATGGGCTTTCTTAAACAATAGGTGGTCACTTCCCTGCATAACAAAAATTTGCCTAATATTTTTTCTTGTAAGAAACTAAGTTGGATGGTCAAGATAGAGAATTTGTTAGAAGAAGAATTTGGAAAGAAGTCAATTTTGCTCGAAACCTATCGAATGGTTCCTTTGGGGAATCTTTTGTCTTTGGTATGTCAACAAGTTTGAGGGATTGGTAATTTCTTCCTCAGATAAGACTATTAATATTCTCTTCTACAACTAACGTATATGCGTCAAACTCTAGGTCTAGTAGAACCTTGTTGTCGTACACTCTAAGTTCTATGAGAAGGATTTTTGCTCAAGAAGCCTGGAACCTAGCAAAGGATTTTAATTCTCCTTTTTTTAGATAAAAAAGAAAGGAACTCCTCAATCTCGAAGAGCATGGAAGAGTTTGCAGATTTTATGAATGACAATGAGCTATTGGATGTTGAGTTGAAGAGTTCAAGGTATACTTAGAGTAATAGGATAGTGGGTAACCAAATCATCCAAATTAGGTTGAACAGGGTCGTTGTATCTGAAAGCACGAGATTCCGGGCAAAGGAAACACTAATTGCAATATAACCAAAATCAAATGCGCTTAAGTCCTAGAAACGTAAAGTGCATGAAATGGAAAAGAAACGCATTGGAAGAGACACAAGCAAATGGAGAAAACACAGCCCTTTCATTAATATCCCTTGATCTCTGTTACAATGACGTCTCCTCCCTTTTCGGGGCTAGGAGCGTTAAAAGAATTCGATTACAATCACTCAATGTTCCTCTTTCCGCGTGCCCACGATTGCAATGGGCGGGCCAAGATGATGCCGCCGCTGATGTCGATGAGTTCTTCACCTCCGCTGCTTCTCCCGCGAACAAAGAAACAACCAAGATGTCGGTAGCACCTCGCTGCAAGTGAAAAGTGTTCGTTCTTCTAAAATCATCAAAAGATGCATGCAAACATTTATCTAAAACAAGTAAACAAAATGATTCTAAACAGCTTGAAAACTTGACAGAAGACATAAAATGTTACCAGAAGGCCATTGCCACTGAGACAGCTGGCCAATCTGCCTTCAACTGGAATTCGTCCCTGGGTGGGACGATTTCTGACTGCAATTCGTCCCCGGGTGGGACGAATTCTTCTGTGTTGAAGAAGCCGACCTGCCGCTGCTCCAATGTCGATTCCCGAGACCTCCAAAACGCCCGCAAACAAGGGGGTTATGTAATTGGGGCCATTTTGGGACGACCCAGATGGTCGGATTCTCCCAATTTGGCCTCTACCCTCGGGAATTTGATCTCGCCACCTGCAAGTTAGTGAAACAACAAAGCGACACAAAACATACTAGAATCTGATCAAAAGTTACGAAATTGCAGCTATGAGTTCACCAAACATAATAACACAAAATGCAACCTGAAAAAGTAATCTAGAATGCTCTAAAACTTAGAAAGTGCGGGGGTGCCCAAGTGGGCCTCCCACCGTTGGCACTTGATTCCGGCGCCAATCCACTAGGGATGGGCCCAAAACCTCTTAGGATTGGGGGGTCGGCGAATTGGTTGGTTCATGTGTCCATGTGTTGGATTTGGGTCCGGTTCAAGCTTCCAAAAGCCACCCAACAACCTCCCTTGCAAAAGAGATTGGTGGATGTGGGAAGGTGAACCAAAAGGGATGCAAGTGGGTCTTCAACTCGGCAAGCACTTCGTTGCTTGAAAACTCCTTCAACCCGTATATTTTGGGTGAGAAAAGTCCCACCTTTTATAGACCCATGGGGTCTCTTTTGGGAGGGAAGCACAAATGCCATGTGTTGGTCATAGGCGCCATGTGGCACTCTTGTCTTCCCATGAGGGAGGGGAGTCCTCCATTGACTTGGGCTTTCATAATTGCCTCTTGTGACAGTCCTCTAACGGCCTATCTGTCCACTCACACACGCGTGCGAGGCAGGAGTCATCAATTGACTCGTTCTGGGCTGCCACTTGGCCCCATTCTTCTTTTTGCCCGTTAAACTTAGAATTCGTCCCACCCAGGGACGAATTCAGAATTCGTCCCTGGGTGAGACGAATTCTATTTTGAATTCGTCCCTGGGTGAGACGAATACTGGGCAAAGTGTCTAAGTGTGCCAAATTGCTTCTTGACCTTACAAAATTGCTATGAAAGTGGTTAAGACCACTGTTTGACCTCTGAGGGCTGCCCTGGGGGCTGTGTTTGTCAAAGCGATCAGTGTTTGCAGTCACATAATCGGATTGGTGCTGTTTTGGTGTCTACAGATGCCCCTTTTTGGGAAGCGCTGCGGGTGACGCAGTGCTGAGCAAAAATAGATAACCAAAGCACTAATGATTAGGGTTTCTTGGTAACCTAACCAACTTTTGATGCCCCAAGTATGGAAAGGGCATGCATTCTTGAATCCTTGCTTCTGACGAGCTAAGGAATTTGATTTCAAGTATTAACCTGTTTTGGTGAGGTGTGACTTGAACTTAGACATTGATCAATCATGAACAGGCAAAGGGCGTTTTTATCCTCATGGGGAACCTTGTGTTCATGATTCACGAAATGCCAAGTGTTTGATTGATTTTATTGTTGCTTGTTTATCGCCCCAAGCAGGAGCGTGATTGTCTTTGTCAATGATTCTTTGAATGCATGTCGTTTTCCTTAATTGGGTGTGTGATTGTTGGTTGGTGACTAAGTGTGACTACCCCCTCAAGCGACGAATCGATGAGGGAATGACCTTCGTGAGAGAAGCGACGAGTCGCTTGACCCAAGATGACTTGTGCAAGGGTGCCTTTAGAGGGTTTACCGTTAAGCGTGTGCAATTTTTCCAACATTTGGACCTATTTTTGGTGGGTGTTAACCCTTTTGGTGATGCCGTAATGAGGTGAAATCATCGAAAACCTAACTTCCCGTGGAGCGGTCCGGCTATGGTAGCCTTCTTGGGGAAGTAGGAGAGTGATAATTTGAACCTCGACATCGATTTTCTTTGCCCAGAGGTTAAGTGCAAGAGCACTTGTGTCCGACAATGTTTATTGTTGTTTGTTTTTGTTGCATTTTTTTTCTTGTTTTTGTTGTTTTTGTGACACCATTTGGGGATTAAATTGTAAAATCCGATCTCCGTGGAGCGGTCCGGCTATGGTAGCCTTCTTAGGAGTAGGATAGTGACAATGTAACCCGACATCATTTTGCTATGCCAAGAGGTTAAGTGCAAGAGCACTTGTGTGCAATGTTTATTGTTTTTGTTCATTTTTTGTGTTTTGTGTTTTTTTGTGACATCATTTGGGGATTACATTGTCGAAAAATCCGTCCTTCCGTGGAGCGGTCCGGCTATGGTAGCCTTCTTAGGGAGTAGGATAGTGACAATGTAAACCCCTGATATCAATTTTGCTATGCCAAGAGGTTAAGTGCAAGAGCACTTGTGTCTGGCAATGTTTATTGCTTTTTGTTCGTGTTGATTTTTTTGTTGTTTTTGAGTGGTTTTGACTCTTTTGTGACGTCGTTTGGGGATGAAATTGTCAAAAATCCGTCTTCCCGTGGAGCGGTCCGGCTATGGTAGCCTTCTTAGGGAGTAGGATAGCGACAATGTAGACCCTGACATCAGTTTTTCTATGCCAAGAGGTTAAGTGCAAGAGCACTTGTGTCTTGCAATGTTTATTGCTTTTTGTTTTTGTGTTGCATTTATTTGTTGTTTTTGTTGTTTTGATTTTCTTTGATCTTGTGCATGATGGTTGATGAATATGGATGTATGCATGTTGATTTATTTTGATGGATGCATATGCTATGATGAATGCAAATGGTTTTGATTTATATGTGATATGCAGATATGAAATGGATGAATGGGGTTTGTGATGTTTGGCTATGGCACCAAGGACTGTTTAGAACTCTGTTATTTTGTTTTTAGGCGATTGCTGTGATGTATGGCTCTTGTATGTATACATGTGGTTTTTCTTTTTTTGTATTTTTTGATGGTATTGTAAGGATGAAAAGTAGCGCAGTTGGTTTAGAAATGTAGCTAAGGTTTTCTGAGACTCAGACGGTTTTAACTCACTAGCCATGACTGTACTTTGTCTTACAAGACTTTTGAACAAGGTATGAATCGGACTTGTTTTTGACCAAGCTATTTCACATCCCCGTGTGTGCGATTGAGTTCATTATTGTGGTATTTATCAGGATACCGCCAATGCCAGATGGGCTTTCAACCGAACCTCGTACCGAGGATCACCTAATTAGCTCCACTAACTCCTTTGTTGTATTTAGTTAGATTAATCTGCGGTGTTATCCAGGATGCCATAAGCTAGCTCATCCACATGCAAACATTGATCCGTACGCAAGTTAATGTGACAGATATATCGTCATGCGAGAGGTTTACCGCCGCTATCGATAGGCTATCAACCAAATCGGTACTCGAGGCTTGCCTTATGACCTTTTAGAATGCTGAGAGTTCCAGGGATTCAAGTTCAACTCCCTTCTTTTCTTCAATTGTATTGGGATACTTGCTCGTTTGTAGTGATAAGATCACTGTTTATTTTGATTTGTTTTTCTTTTGAGCAAGGGATTGGGGATATGGAGTGATGAAAATCACTATTGTTTGTGCCTTTTGATGTGTGCACTTGTAGGATGTCAAATATTTGAGTTTTGACATTTTGCAAATTTT
This sequence comes from Wollemia nobilis, assembly GCA_028583015.1. Classification (NCBI taxonomy): domain Eukaryota; kingdom Viridiplantae; phylum Streptophyta; class Pinopsida; order Araucariales; family Araucariaceae; genus Wollemia; species Wollemia nobilis. Next base: position 6,684 of record JAQPPZ010016386.1, on the reverse strand, counting down.
TGATGTTTTGCAACTATTGAGAACTTAGGGATTCTTAGGGAATTGGGTAGGGAGGATGCTTGTCCTTTTGCCAACTCTCAGCATTCTTGGGGTCATTCGCACAGGGGGATGAGCAAGATAACCGTTTCGCTTATGGTGACCTGGATTACTATGCAGGTTTCATCTTTCGTTCACACAACTCAGGAATTGTTTTATGTGTTTTAATTTGTGTTGGGATGTTACGTAACAAGGTGTATTTCAAGTATGACTCTACCTTCGTAAAATCTGTTCGACTTGATACATTACATGGCTAAAGAGCAAAATGATGACTGAATCACTGAAACTCTTGATACATTAAAAGACCACTGACTCTAGTGTGGTAAAAGCAATGCATGGTGTTTTTGTTGTTTTTGTAAAATGGAACAATGTGGAACAAGATGGACTAGCAGAGCAATTACAGCCTATGGTGCCTTTGACCTATACGACCACAAATATGCAATGTATGGATGCAATGCTTAATGCAACTACATATTTTTGTATTTTTGATGGATTGATTTTTGTGAATATGAATATGAGGTGCGAGAAGAGCTTTGATTGATGAATTTGAGTATGCCTAGAAATGAGATGCAAATTTTTGTTGTTTTTGATGATTTTTTTTTTTTTTTTATTTTTGACCAAGTGATTGCGATAATCCTTGGAGCTTTTTGGTTTTGACCAAGTGATTGCGATAATCCTTGGAGCTTTTTGGGTTTTGACCAAGTGATTGCGATAATCCTTGGAGCTTTTGGGTGACCAAGAGATTGCGATAATCCTTGGAGCTTTTGGGTTGACCAAGAGATTGCGATAATCCTTGGAGCTTTTTTGGTTTGACCAAGTGATTGCGATAATCCTTGGAGCTTTTGGGTGACCAAGAGATTGCGATAATCCTTGGAGCTTTTGGGTGACCAAGAGATTGCGATAATCCTTGGAGCTTTTTGGGTGACCAAGAGATTGCGATAATCCTTGGAGCTTTTTGGGTGACCAAGTGATTGCGATAATCCTTGGAGCTTTTGGGTGACCAAGTGATTGCGATAATCCTTGGAGCTTTTTGGGTGACCAAGAGATTGCGATAATCCTTGGAGCTTTTTGGGTGACCAAGTGATTGCGATAATCCTTGGAGCTTTTTGGGTGACCAAGTGATTGCGATAATCCTTGGAGCTTTTTGGGTGACCAAGTGATTGCGATAATCCTTGGAGCTTTTTGGGTGACCAAGTGATTGCGATAATCCTTGGAGCTTTTTGGGTGACCAAGTGATTGCGATAATCCTTGGAGCTTTTTGGGTGACCAAGTGATTGCGATAATCCTTGGAGCTTTTGGGTGACCAAGTGATTGCGATAATCCTTGGAGCTTTTTGGGTTTGGATTATGGTTCTTCAGGGGATAGAGGTACCCCCAGCTTGATGGTCTTTGCACTTCGGATCCGGCTCTAGAGGTATGGGCATGAATGGATCGGCCCTATGCACGGAGATGAGGACAGGGTCCGCCCGCGGCACTGATGTTGCTATGATGTCTCTTGGTGGAAGTTGCTCTTTGTGTGCCCAAAGTGGCGGATGTAATGCTTGGTCCCACTGTGGTGGGTTAACGCGCCACTCATGCCCTAGTATTATGTTTATCTGTTGACATGCTTCCTCAAATTTTATGGGATGCCGATGTTGTCTTATGTGATTGTTGTGGGCTATGTCTGTTTCATCCTCACCTTCAGACAATGTGTATAGCTCATCAGAATCTGGAGATTCTCGAGACATGGAGGACTGCATCATCAGGTAGCCCTATGGTTAAAGGTTGATCCTCTTCGAAAGGAGCCTTATGTAAGTTGGGCCTTGGGAGCTCCAAAATCTTGGTCTCTACCAACTCTAAGTGCTCTAGTGCTTTGCATGTATCGGGAGATTTGAACTCCTCCTCTTTGGTTGGTTCTTGTTGAGGAACTTGGGGCCTATGGAGGGGTGGCCTGATGGCACCCCCCATGCCTTGGTAGGGCTTTTCATCCCGCTCTTCTTCTTGCTCTGATTCCTTAGAGGCTTCTTGATGAATTTCTAAGGGTGGCTCATAAACTTGGGTGGATGTCTGAGGAAGGCACCCATCATTGGTTATAGGAGCGGCCTCCCGCTCATGTCTAGGAGGCATGGGGTGGTGCTTAGAAGGTGGGGGTTTTGATGAGGTCGCGATGACTCGTCTTGCCCCCATGGGTTGTGCCTCTCATAATGTTTTGTCTTATGTGTGTGAGGGGTTGGAATCTTCTCGGGTAGTTTATAGCACAACTTATCCCTTTCCTGTATAGTCTCTAACTCTGACTCTTCTGTAACTCATCCGCTTCGCGTTGCATGCGCTCTCTATCCAAGCGGTGTCGATACTCTATCTCCTGATGACTTTGTTTAAGCCGCGTGATTTGGGCTTGACGGGTGGCATGTCTGGCGACTATCGGGTCAGTTCGGTCTACCCTATTTTGCTCAGGAGGTTCGAATGTTTCTCCTATGTGTTGGCCTCGATCTTGATGATCTAAAATTTCAATGGGTCGCTTCCCTCTGTCGATGTAGGCGGCATGTACTTGAGGCCGCACTGTTTGTTGTCCTCGAGGAATGCGATGATTTTCCTCGTACTCCCTTTCATGTTGGCTCTCCCGCATAGTGTGTTGGAACAATTCATCCTTCCGGCGCCGAAGGTGCTCTTTGTTAATATAGTACAGTTCCTCTAAATGTAGTCGCTCTAGTCGCTCTAGCTCAAGTTGCGTGAATTGCATTTGGCGTGCGACGTGCTTGACAGATTCTAAGATGGTTGGTCCTGTCGCCTCATGTCTAGAAGGCCTAGATGCCTCTCCTAGATATTTTCGATCGTAGTGATCCAAGATCTCTATAGGTGACCTCCCTTTGTTGGGGGTAGCGGCATTCCCTCGGGGCTTTGGCCTCAGTGAGTGGTCCTGATAGATAGCAGGTGCGGAGGCATATTGCTCCCGCGATGTGTATTGCTCTCGAGGAAGGTAGGGATCTTCCTCTTGCTCTCTTTCATAAGTGAGAAAGGGATGGATGGAGCTAGTTCGCCCTACCTGAAGAGCCTTGTGCTCTGGATTTTTCTTTGTAGTCCTGACAACTAGAGGGGGTGAAGGAGGGATAATGTAATCATGTGGTTCCTCCCGTCGAACCCTATGTTGACCTAGCGCTTCATCGCGCGATGACCGCTCATAGCGAGCATCTAAGGGAGCTCTCCTATGGATCGTACCCCTCATGGAAGGGTGTGTGCTGAATGCTATGCTGAATAGGAGTGCTCCTCGAAGAGGTGTCCCTGTAGTCCCTATCCATTAAGGTGTGGAGGGGACTTGCCTTGTGTGTTAGGTCGCCAAGGTGGTATGACCAAATCCTTGGGATTGTAACGGAGATGACTCGTGCCTCCTTGGACATTCCCCACAGCCTCCGCCCGTGATTGGGCTTGGCTACGGGTGAGCACCATGACGATGTCTCTCTAAAAACCCTAAAAATTGAAATGAGTCAGATGGGGCCCAAAATTGGTGTGCGCATCCCTCTTATAGTAGATAAGACAAAAATGAAGTTTCAAGTCCTAGCTCTGAATACATTAGGAGATATTGACATCCGAACAGCTCAAAAAGTGCAAAAAAATGCGTGCCCAATTTTAAAACCTAATTTTGGGGCACTAGATGATGGAATTTGGCCCCGAAAACTGACTTTTTTGGGCAAATAGGATTCTAGGGAATCATATTTGTTTAAAATTATCCCAACTAACTCCCTGTAAAATTTCATGTCAATCGGAGCTACGGTTGAGAAGTTATGGCCCCGACAAGATGCACTAAAATTTAGGGAAAAATATAAGATTTCCCATATTTTGTTGGATGGTCCCGCATCACTTATGGGCACATTTGGGGTGATTTTGGGTTGACCAAAGGGTTCATGGACACCTTTGGGGCATTTTGGAGTGACCAAGCGATTACGGGAATCCTTGGAGCTTTTTGGAGAAAATGACAAAATGCGTAGATTTTTATCTTTTTGTTTATGATGATTTTTTTTTTTGTCTACACTAAGCAGAAATGAACACACGCATACACAAACCGTGATTATCTCTTTTAAGGATTAATGGTGTGCCCTAAACTGGTTTAGTGCATTTTGATGTTTTGTTTTGTTTTTGTAGGTTTTGAAGAACGTTTAAATGCATTATGACGGCTCATATAACTCCCAAAACGGTCGCCCCTTCAATATACCAACCAGGCCGATATACCAACCTCTCTATATACCCGCCCTTACGAGAGGGAGACTATAGGTACGTGAGAGCAGAAGGTACGTGGTACGTAGGCGGTACGGAAGGGGGATTGTCCCGTTAATGGCACCTACCATAGAAAACTTATCCTCGCGCGCATGGGAATCACCCCAGCGACACTCGGTCTGCTTTCGTCAGGATTTACGCCTAACAACAGTTGACAATCGGGAAATGGATGCAAAGCTAAGCCAAGGTGGTGATGAACCCACCGTTGGTCTTGCTCAAGGGCTGGGGTCTTACGACCAGCTCCTTGGTTTAAAATTGTTGCGTGAAGTGTGTGGGATTCATTTTATTTAGCGAAAATGAAACAAGCATAAATGACTTTCCCTAAGCAATGCAGGATAAAATGAAAACAATCAAAGAAACAGAAACAGAAACAGAAAATTTAACAGAGATTATAAAAATCCCTACCTCTTCTCTCGCTGGCTCCGGTTGCTTCTGAATTTCTGCTCTAAAATCTGCAGACAGGAATTCGTCCCTCGGGAGACGAATTACGTAACGTAATTCGTCCCTCCCAGAGACGAATTTGAATTCATCTCAGGGTCAGACGAATTGCAGTTAAGAATTCGTAACAGTCAGAGACGAATAGCAATGCAACAAAAAAATGTACCTGTCAAGCACAAAACACAAAAATTTGATCAGTTTTCTGTGATTTTAAAAATATGGGACAGGTCCCACCGTGATCGCCACTGAAAGCACGAGATTTCGGGCAAAGGAAACACTAATTGCGATATAACCAAAATCAAATGCGCTTAAGTCCTAGAAATGTAAAGTGCATGAAATGGAAAAGAGACGCATTGCAATGAGACACAAGAAAATGGAGAAAACACAGCCCTTTCATTAATATCCCTTGATCTCTGTTACAATGACGTCTCCTCCCTTTTCGGGGGCTAGGAGCGTTAAAAGAATTCGATTACAATCACTTAATGTTCCTCTTTCCGCGTGCCCACGATTGCAATGGGCGGGCCAAGATGATGCCGCCGCTGATGTCGATGAGTTCTTCACCTCCGCTGCTTCTCCTGCGAACAAAGAAACAACCAAGATGTCATAGCACTCGCTGCAAGTGAAAAGTGTTCGTTCTTCTAAAATCATCAAAGATGCATGCAAACATTTATCTAAAATAGTAAACAAAATGATTCCAAATGGCTTGAAAACTTGACAGAAGATAGAAAATGTTACCAGAAGGCCATTGCCACTGAGACATGGCCAATCTGCCTTTCAACTCGGAATTCGTCCCCGGGTGGGACGATTTCGATCGCAATTCGTCCCCGGGTGGGACGATTTCTTCCGTGTTGAAGAAGCCGACCTGCTGCTGCTCCAATGTCGATTCTCGAGACCTACAAAATGCCTGCAAACAAGGGGGTTATGTAATTGGGGCCATTTTGGGACGACCCAGATGGTCGGATTCTCCCAATTTGGCCTCTACCCTCGGGAATTTGATCTCGCCACCTGCAAGTCAGTGAAACAACAAAGCGACACAAAACATACTAGAATCTGACCAAAAGTTATGAAATTGCAGCTATGAGTTAACCAAACATAATAACACAAAATGCAACCTGAAAAAGTAATCTAGAATGCTCTAAAACTTAGAAAGTGCGGGGGTGCCCAAGTGGGCCTCCCACCGTTGGCACTTGATTCCGGCGCCAATCCACTAGGGATGGGCCCAAAACCTCTTAGGATTGGGGGGTCGGCGAATTGGTTGGTTCAGTGTGTCCATGTGTTGGATTTGGGTCAGGTTCAAGCTTCCAAAAGCCACCCAACAACCTCCCTTGCAAAAGAGATTGGTGGATGTGAGAAGGTGAACCAAAAGGGATGCAAGTGGGTCTTCAACTCGGCAAGCACTTCGTTGCTTGAAAACTCCTTCAACCTGTATATTTTGGGTGAGAAAAGTCCCACCTTTTATAGACCCATGGGGTCTCTTTTGGGAGGGAAGCACAAATGCCATGTGTTGGTCATAGGCGCCATGTGGCAGTCTTGTCTTCCCATGAGGGAGGGGAGTCCTCCATTGACTTGGGCTTTCATAAATGCCTTTTGTGACAGTCTTCTAACGGCCCCTCTGTCCACCTCACACACGCGTGCGAGGCAGGAGTCATCAACTGACTGTTCTAGGCTACCACTTGGCACCATTTGTCTTTTTGCCCGTTAAACTTAGAATTCGTCCCACCTAGGGACGGATTCAGAATTCGTCCCGGGGTGAGACGGATTCTATTTTGAATTCGTCCCTGGGTGAGACGAATACTGGGCAAAGTGTCTAAGTGTGCCAAATTGCTTCTTGACCTTACAAAATTGCTATGAAAGTGGTTAAGACCACTGTTTAACCTCTGAGGGCTGCCCTGGGGGCTGTGTTTGTCAAAGCGATCAGTGTTTGCAGTCACATAATCGGATTGGTGCTATTTTGGTGTCTACA